>BQNB010047210.1:0-43255 GCA_026074375.1 Tanacetum coccineum | reverse complement strand
CCTTGGGCCAGATAGCTTACTAGACTAATCATATAACAAACTACGGGCTAAGACTATTACAACTTGGAAGTGACCGATACTTTTCTTGTTTCCAACAATTTGTACCCTAAGGTTCAAGAAAGTTTGAAGTTTCCAGCTGATGAACATGTCATCCTAGAGGATCCACTAAGTTCAACCGGGACTCTCTCATCAATGAAGAATCTGGAGGATGCACATGCTATTGGGGATCAGTTCATTAATGACAAATCCACTGATGATGAACCGGCAAAACTCAATGTGGAAGCAGAAGTAGTCTCCATGATCACTGTTCCAATTTATCAAGCATCTTCCTTAGTTCCTCCACTGCTCACACCGGTTATTGATATTTCACCTCCTAAACCTGCATCATCTACCACTTAAGTACCAATCTTTACAGCAACAACAACGACTACACCAACAACCCTTCCACCTCCTCTACAACAACAAAGCACTACTGAATCAGAGTTAGCTGAACGTGTCACAGCTCTTGAAAATAAATTCTCTGATTTAGAGCAGACTAATAAGAATCTCGATAACATGACTCGGAATCTTGGATCTAGGGTTTACACTTTGGAGCTTAAGGATCTGCCTCATAAGATTGATGAAGCTGTCCGTGAAAATGTCAAAGAGGCTTTCCAAATAGCTCTACAAGCTCCCCTTTGAGATCGCTTCAGAGACTTGTCCGAAGAAGATATGAAAGAATGCTTCACCAAAGGATGTTCGAGAGTGGTACATATAAATCACTTCCTGAACATATCGCTCTCTATGAAGCACTGGAGGCATCTATGGCACGAGCACAGAGGGATGAATTCCTTGTAGAAAAGGACAAGTCACATAAGCGACATCATGACGATCAAGATCCTCCTCCTCCTCCTCCACCAGATTCGGATCTCAGTAAGAGGAGACGACATGACACTGGCACTTCTGGTTCATCACTGCCTCAAGCTCCTCAGTCATTAGCATGGAAGAAGTATGACACTAGAGATGCTCCTTCAAGCTCCTCCAAGCAACAATCCGGTCCTCATGCTGAGCAACTAGTCGAAGACATACCAATACCAGATTCTGCCAATATATCTGATTTAGAAGACACTGACTCTGCCCATCTTCCAAAGATTAAGCAGATGCCAAAAAGGTTGAAGCCTATTCTAGATGATGAAAGACCAGCCACTCCAGAACCTGCCTGGGTCATTCCTACATCCCACATTCCTGATACTGTGAACAACTGGGCCAATGCTTTAGCCACCACGTATCAAGCTCCACCAGATAACTCTTTACTTGAAAAGACTAAGGATATGCAGACGTTTATGAACTGGTATTGCCAACAAAAGGGAAAGACTGAGCTTACTCAAGCAGATTTTGAAGGCCAAGCATTTGAAGTCGTTAAATCTTTCTACCCAGACGTCATTCATCTTCATTTCCAAATGGAAGAGTGTCACAAGATGCTTACCGATCAGATTGACTGGGCTAATCCAGAAGGTGATCAAGTCAGGATTGATATTTGCAAACCTCTGCCTCTCAGTGGTCCACCAGGTCATGTCACTATTCAAACTCAATTCTTTTTCAATAACGACTTGGATTATTTGTGATATGGCAATAAGGGAAACATACAGGCCTTGTCAATTTTCAAGATGAAGGTTGCTCGTTATCATGACTTTGGACTTGAACTACTTGTACCTGAGCATATGTGCATCAATGATGTCTGCACCTATGACATAAGTGCCTCTTATGGTATATCTCACTGGTGATTTAATCGTCAAAAATTCTACATTGACCGACATACTGCTGACTCAAGCCGCAAGATAGTCAGAACTCACATGCGTATACTCAGTGTTGTTAGAATAAAAGCCTACTCTCGCTACGGGTACGACTACTTGAAAGAGATCACACTGCGCAGAGCTGATTATCAAGAATACACGATTGTAGAAAAGGACTTCAAAAACTTGTATCCCAATGACTTTGAAGACCTGAATCTGTTGCTTCTACAAGGTCATCTTAATCATCTTCCTGGATTAGACAAATGTATGCTTTCTACTGCTGTTAATCTGTGGACACGTAACTTAGTGATTCGACAGCGGGTTGAAGACTTCCAACTCGGCATTGAGAGCTACTAGAAACAGCTGAATCTTACTAAACCAGGATGGGATGCAAAAGGCTACGAGTATAAGAATGGCTATACAATCATTGAGTCACCTCGTGCAGTTGTGTTCCATATCAGTAACAATGAACGGAAGATTATGAGGTTTAATGAGATATACAAATTCAGTGATGGTACGTTGACAAATATTCTGGAAGCACTAGATTACAGAGTTAAGGAGTACAAGGTCAACCGGCTTAATCTGGGTATGAACACGCGGTTTTGGACTGATAAGGATGTGACTAGGAGCAAGGAATTTGTACATGTCATTGAACGAAGACTCAAGACGAGAAGAATCTACCGGAACTTGAAATGCTTTATTGGTGGACGTGTTCGCGACATTGACTACAGACTTCTTTAGAGAACGGAATGATCTCTTCATTCCCTTTATAACGTCAATATCATTTGTCATATATTGTAAACTTTGTACATTAGAAAGTAGTGTTGTAGTTAGTGTTATGTGTCAGTGTATGAATTTTTCATGAATTTTTCATTAAATTCAAAATCTTTCAAACCTATCATACCTGAGACTAACAGAATCCCTCATAAATTAATGGGGAGCATTAATATGTTCCCTATTTGGCTTGTGATTAATCAACACATTTTCTCTAGTTTTTCCAACAGATTCGAATCCATTGGTATCCAAAATATCAAAGGATTTGACATTTTTGACAAGGGGAGAAAATTTTTTCAAATATGAAAACTGATAAAAGATGTGATTTTGTGGACTCATGTGTATACTCCATCCTCCTTGTGCTAAACATTTTTGCTTAATCGATTCACATATTGAGGGGGAGCGTTTTTGAAAATTCAAAAACAATCCAGGTACTAAAAGCTTTGATATTTATATCACAAGTACTTAATTGCATTTTTTCAATTGGTTTTATGGCAAGGTGAACTGTACCAAAATGACTGACCATGTATCTAATTTTATCGGAGTTATAAGGTTGGTAAGGTTAGGTATTAGTTCCCCTGATCCAGCCAGAACCGGAGGGATCTACCCAAGGACAACCCACTAGTTAGTGTAGAAGTCCTTGGTATGACATAAAAAGGAGTAAAAGTGAGAATAAGGGAATAGTGCCGACTGAGATGGAGTTAGTACTGGAACAAACCCAACAAGGTACTAGTCATGAAGTCTCGATAAGCACTGAAGGGGTTGAAGAATGAAAAATAAATGTAAAGATAAAGGGTGTAAAGAAAGAAGCCCTCCATACACTTAGGCAGAAACTGGGTCAATACATCTGCTGTCATAATCACAAAGATGATTGCTGACATTGAAGACTGACATCATGGACCCAGTGATGCAATGCACAACCCTCCCTAGCCACTCAAAATCTCTCAAAAGATTTCTGTTTCATTTCTCACGGAGACTAAACACGTTATCTATTGACTTTCTCACTCTGAGTTAGTTGATATTAAAAAGGTGGCAGTCCACTCCAGCCTTTGATCACTAAAACCAAAATGCATAATTAAGTCTAGAGCCAAGAGATCATCAATTAATATCATTAGGACACTATTCCATATTACTTGTTCTTCACACAATGTGAAAACAAGGGTTATCATAAGAGTCCTATGCATTATCCTTGTGGTTTTGCCAGAACATCTGAGTGACACCTATGTGTTCACAATGAAGATGGAAATCCTGCTTGAGCCAACATCAAACAAGCTCATGGTAGGTGACTTATGAGATCCTTAATGGGTCAAACTTATGACACTGGATATCAAATTGGTCCATATTATGAATTGACGATTGATGCATTTTGATAAAAGCTTAACACTCTCGATGTGTCACAAAAACACTTTCTCAAGTAACATGTCGATTGATTTTCAAATCAATTTTCCTTGTAAATCGGTAAGATAGTAACTAACCAATTCACTCATATCGTGTTGTCTGCTTTGAGACGTTCTGATTAAGAGAACAGGCAAGTTAGGTGATTTTGATGTTCATACATTGGAAGATCCGACACTTATACTGGAAATCCTGTCAATGAGATTCTTCTTAAGAATGAATCTACCTGATCACAGGTCGGTCCTCACAGGATCTGGAGGTTAATCCAACCAAACTCAGGCGAATGACAAAGCCATATTCGTCCACAAACTTTATTTCTAACTGTTTTATTACAGGTTCAAGTAAAGATAGAGATGGAGATACCTTGTTCCAGTGGAGTCTATTTCATAACCGCATGCTCATACTCGACCGATACATCTAATGACCTCATGAAAGCACAAGTATATGTTTCAAAGCTTCCGCAACTCTGATATCAAAGTCCTCTCAAAGTGATCACGTATTAAAGTTAAAGGAACTTCAAGAACGACGAATAATCAAGCTTTCACCATCAAGAAAGGTATGAGCATGCCAGTCCAGATGTCACAAGCACAAGACGGCCAAAGACCAAAAGCTGATGATCTTAAAGAAGCTCAAGATCACATATCAAAGACAATCACAAAGCCACAAGACAAAGATCACTACATCAATGTACAAAATTTCACATGAAGAATCAAAGACTTACAAGCTGAACACAAGATCAAGATTGCTAAGCTTAAGTTAGTATTTTCTAGGGTGACCTCCCTTAGGGGGAGATTGTTAGATATTAGAAAAAGACTCGGTCACCCCGTGTACTTTATCGATTATTGTAGCTTATAGTTAATCGTTTAATGTATAACATTCGGTAATGGGCCGGGTATTAAACCCAGCGTGTAAGCCCACTACCAAGGCCATTAAGCCAGTTTTGTAAGCACCTATATAAGCCTCTTCCATGCCTTGGAAGAGGTGGTTACTCATTTCAATATACAAGTTACACTTTCTCTTACTAGAAAGTTTTTCTCTTTAACTTTCTCTCTCTATACTTGGCTAATCCATCTATCTTCCATTGTGTTATGATTTCTAATATCCTACATAACTTAATGGATCATGTCTGAGCAATTGAGTGTGATTTTCCTTTTACCCTCTCTTACATCATATACGAGTGTTTGAGTGAATTATACTTTTCCTTATTCGTGAGGTGCTTAGTCATGTTATTACAGCTTGAAGATAATTGGGTATTGTCAAACATCTTTGTTTTTACATATTAAAAATCCAAAAAATATTTTTCATAATTCTATGTTTGTTTTGTAAAGCTTATTATTTTTCCTTATTTTGATTGAGGGAAAGCAAATCCTTAAGTGTGAGGGGGTGCTTGTGTCTTTTGCACTTACTTATTACAAAAATCAAAAATATTTTCGATAATTTCACACCCAATAAAAAAATTTAAATTAAAAATAAAAAAATATCAAAATTTAAAAATATATATATATAAAAAATAAAAATTTCTTTGTCCTGTAACCTAGGACCTTGTTTACAAAATTTCTTTTCTTAGATTTTGAGGGCAAACAAAGTTTTAAGTGTGGGGGGATTTGATAACGCTCAAATTATACATGTTTCTATACGCGTTATCAATACTTTTATGTATATTAATTTGGTTAAATATAAGAACTTTTTGTATTGAATAGAATAGATTTGTCATTGTAAGTTCTAGGTATGTGTCATTGAAGAAAATTGAATATTACACGAAGAATTGAAGCTTAAACGAAGAAATAACTAAAGTTCGTGATCTCCCGACACCTGTTCACTGTTTTGGCCATAACTCGGTCATACGAACTCCGTTTTAGTTAGTTCAAGTGGCCACGCGAAGAGAATTCAATTATCTACAACCATGAAAATGGTCAACTACTAAAAACGACCAAAAGTATGCCGTACTTGCAGAATGTGCGGCGCACTTTTCACCAGAACTGAAAAGTCCTTTAACACCCAAAGTGCGGCGGTTTTACCCAAAGTGCGGTGCACTTTTGAGGCGGTGGAGAAAATTAAAGGCAATTAAATAAAGTGTGCATTAACTCCCTATGTGCGGCGCACAAATAAGTTTGTGCAGCGCACTTTAGCCCCCAAACAGCCTATAAATACCCTCCTTGGCTCCCTCATTTCATATATCTCTCATACAATCACCTATCTAACACATACAAACCTCTAAATCACTTTGGAAAGGAGGAAGGAGTGGTGAGGATCCTTAGATCTAATTATCCAAACACCCCTTTAATCCGCCACTCACCACCATGTAACCACCATGAACCACCATTCTTCACTACGAATTTCTAGAGTTCTAACACCATATCTAGACCACATACCATCCATTTCCAGAATCTAAACATTTCTTACTTTGATTCTTAGAGGATTTACACCAAATTCTCTTAAGATCATCACCATAAACCTTGTTATCAAACATTCCATTTGGTGATATGTTGCGGATTTCCAAAAGTTACTTGGTATATTCCGGGTTATCTTAGTAGCATTTGGTTGTTGGTTGATCATGGAACTATTAGTTTTAGGGTTGGTGGTTGTTGTAGTCGAAATATTGGTATTGTTACTTTGTTCTCATATGTGAAACATGAAATAATCTTTGGATGATTTTGCTATGACTTATGAATATACATGTTTATGAATTCGATGCTATCTTGCTTGGATCCTTGTTTATCTTTTGGTATATCATTGCAATTGAAATAGGCCGAAAAAGTTAATTGTCTTGATGTATTTTGAACCGTTTGTCTATGACGTGTCAATATCATAGTTGTGAGAATTGTGTGGTAAATTGATAAATAACCCAAGTAGAATGATGTTTAAGACCCTTCCTTATGTTGACCGACCAGGTTGGGAGGAATTCATATGTATGCATATTTGATATAAACTATTCTTAATGCGCTCGTGATGATGTAGTATATAGGGCGAAAGGATTTTATGTTATCATTGGTAGATATATGTCTGTTATTATGATTACCCATCATATATAACTTGTATGCTTTGTTTATATAAAGTCTTGCTTTATCTCTATCTATTATGTTATGTAAATCATGCCTTGTTCCCTGCTTGATTTATACACACGTTTAGGATATTTGACCCGTGATAATCGATTAGCTTTGTTACTTGATAAACAATCTGTGAATTGCTACAAAACCCGTGGAACGTCCTGGACTTACCTAATACTATATTACACTCGAATAAGGTATACTTGCCCGAATGTTGTGTTTTAGTCGATTGTTTGGTAAATCGAGTTATTATAAATTTAAAGCTTAGAAAACACACATCATGGTTTGGTGTGCTTAGCATACAATGAGAAGTACCATACCCTGAAGAAATTTTAGATGCTAATCCTGAACGGTTTCTATGATCTTGTATAAACTTACAACGATCTCCAAACTTGCATGTTCCTTTGTTAAAGTGATTACATAATTGTGGCAATGATTGAGTTTTATTACCAGGGGCATGAGTGGTACCTTTTTTATCCGAAGTAGTGGCCATAAGAATAGTCGAAGAAGAAGAACTATAATTAGACTTGCATGAACAAAATTTTCTTCATTCAACAACGATTCTTTAAGGAGTATCATATATCTTGTAGTCTCAAACGTTGGAAGAGGTTCACGATGACGAATTATTTCAACAATAGTAGCAAATCGTGGGTCAAAACCATTAACCGCATACATAACCAAATTTTTATCAATTACCAAAGCGCCAAGATTTTTAAGCCTAAAACATGTAAAATAGATGGTACAGAAAATTGGTTATAAAAAAATTAAACAAAAGTTATTTATCTTTTATATAATAAAAGAATTACATCATTTCAGAGTTTTGTATGAGATTCGATCTTATAGAAAAAATTGGACCAATCAGAACGCTTGATTTTGACACATAGGCAAAATCGTGCGATATGATTGGTAAAAAAAGTCAAAACTGAATCAATTTTTGTCAAAATTTAAAAAAATGGTGGAAAATTTTGATGGAGAAAAGAAAGACATAAAAATATAGGTGTCAAATTTGTGAAAAACAAAAACTTAAAAAAAGTGGAAGTCATCAATAAAACTTTAGTGGTTGAATTTTAAATAAATCGTATAGAGTTAAGTGAAACTTAAAATTTTCCATATTTTTTAATAACTTTAGAAAATAGACAAATACCCCTTAGACTTTATATCTTCTAAACTCTATACTTTAAAAATACAACATATATAAAATCTATATAAAGTTCATATAAAAATATAAAAAAAACGTATTAAACTCGTATATTGTGTACAACATGATATTAATAGGTAAATTTGAACAACAACATCAATATCAACACTCATGTGAGTTAAACAAAATTAAATCTTTCATCCAACAAAATCTTTACAAGATATTAATCAATGTTTAAAAAAACCGTTTTTTAATTGACCCGGTTGAGCCATTAGGTCACGGTTCAATCTAGTTTTTCGGCAAAATCCGGCTTCCGGTCACCTAACCGTTTCACGGTTCAACCGACCGGGTCAACCCATCTTTTAAAACACATATATTAATACATAATGATTTTTTTATGTAAAATCATGTGCATAATTATTAGTTGTACTAATATCACAATTACAAAACATTAAACATGGAAAAAATTTCATATGCCCGTATATTAAACAAAAAATTTAAAATAAATTTGATTTATGTGTAAGCCGCGTGCGTGCACAGGACTTAATCAAATGTACAATAGGGTATGAATTCAGTGATTTTTTTTTAAATAAAAGGAATAAAAATAACTATAATTACATATTTAAAATGCATTAACTTGAAATTAGATGCACATGAATTCATTTGGATATATTCCCATTAGTTTTGAAAGTGATTTTAAAAATAAAATGATGCAAAGTAGTACCGACAATAATTTTGACCCGCAGATGACGAGAAATACCTACGATTTGTCTAACTTGATGAAATACATCTAATATACATATACTAGCTTCAAGGTCCGTCCGTTGGGTGAAAGAGCTTTAAGATTTTGTTTAAAGAAACATTTACATTTTGATAGTTGTTCGATATTATTTTTGGTTGTTCCCACTATTGCTTATCATTTAGATAACTTGGTATGATTTATGTATTATGTTATCATTTACAACACATAGTTGTTTCAATGTTGTTTTTAGAATTAAGCGATGGTTGATAGAACGTTGACAAATAAATGTAATTAGCAAGAGAGTTTATAAGATAGTATTGTGAAACATTGATGTAACAAACAAAAAAACTAATATAACATAGTATAATTTGTCATGAGATAATATACTAATAGAAAAACTAATGAATAGTGTTTAGAAAAATATAGTCATTACAAAAAGGCTAATGAAAAATAATTAAACTCAAAGTTGATGAAGGACTTCTTCAAATACAACATTTGTTGTGTAATTATAATAATTGCCATCTTTATCGCAACACAACACCTTGAGCCTGCATATATGCACTAGTGGATCAACACACGTTAAACTCGAGAACTTTAACCCTTGTCCTGTTTATTCTGGTCCTAAAACGATCATAAGTAGTTACAGCAAGTAACTCACAAGATGCTAATAAAAACGTTTAATTCAAGAGTATAGTCCTAAAGCGTTTACTTCTATCAAAACAATCAAGCAATAGCTTCACTTTCTGCATATGCTTCTACTTATAAATAAGCATCTCAAGAAAATAAATTTGATTATTTGAATGAAAGCATTAATACTCGAAACAATATGGAAAATATAGTCAAAAGCATTTCAAAAAAGTTTTAGGCTAATTACGATGATGATATATGAAAAAATTAGTTGAAAATATTAATGATTTACAATGAAAACACTTACTTGAATGTAACAATATTACTGCTCTAAACACAGTGGGAACTTTGCATCCCTATCATTTTCATGCTTGTCAGCCTTCAATTCACGTAATTGGTTCTCTAAATCACTTATCTTTGTCCTCAACATCTCTTACATTTCTCTGCGTAAGTATTACAGGAGTTAAGACTCTGCTAGAAGTAATATATTTACAACAGATTAATGTCAAATCACCTACTTGGAATCTCTAAGTTTCTTCCTGAAGTCATTATGTTTCTTTCTTAGCTTTTTGAGCTCTTCATTATGTTTGTCGATACCCTCTATAATATTCTTGAGCCTACTTCACATTTGTTTCTTTTGCGACTCAAGTTTTTGCTTTCTACTCTCTAACTGTTGGAGATTCTCTTCTAAATTCTTTTGAGCTTCCACTTCAGCATGTTGTTCCCTATCTTGAACCTTTTTCTCGCCATGTAACTTAGCAGTTTTCATACCAGCTTCCTTCTTACTGCAACAAAACAGCTTTGAGAATTAATTGGCACGCTATATCAAAGCTGTACATATGAAATCACTAACAGTTAGTAAATATGGTATGTTCTACTTTAAAGACGTACATATGAAACCACTCAGTTCTAGTCTGCATGATTGCACCAGTCAAACTGTTCAGATTGATTACACCAGACAAAAACATTTTTAGTTGCAAATACTCATACATGCTATATCAAAGGCTTGTTTTCCTTACAACACATTGGTAAGTACTTACATGCGATTATAAGCCTCCAACTGATCTTCAACTGAATGAAGCTTCACCCCTCCTGATTGACCTAATTTATTATATGTGACACGGCTGCCAATAAGTTAGTGAGTTCTAATAATGATATCCACCTCACCATTTTAGATCAAATGAAAATACTCCTCCCTCTTAGTTATAGTCTACATGATGCAAAATTTTAGGCCCATAGCAACTTTGCTAGTTGAATACTGATGATGTATACTGCTCTCCGGTTCGAAGGACTCCCTTTCGAAGCCCGAATGGGATCTTCTCCCAATTACAACCAAGAACCTTCGAATAGTTTCGAGTGGCGTAAAACCATCTTCAGAATGGTTACCAGTATGGGAATCCACCACGTGAAGCCTTACACCCTTCGCGGTGGGCCTTTGACGAAACTAGAGCAAAGGTCAGACAGTCAAACACACGTTCTCCATCTCTATCAAGGTCTTCCCGCCATAATAGAGATCGTGGTACACAACCCCAAGAATCACCCCTTAAATCGAGGGACACCCCCCACGATCACCGATCTTTGTGCTAAGCCTTGTCCCATCTCATTTCTACACCTATGAATAGATGGTAAGGGCTCCAGGTATGGCTAGAACTCTTCACACACTTACTTACATTATCATACTTTACCAAATACAAAGCACTTACTTACTCTTACGCCGGAGGTGATTCGCAGGGACACCCCCTGTGCTTCACTTAACGTAGTGTTTTCTTTTGTGTTGACATATGTTATTCAAGGCTTGGCAACTCAACAATCACCCAAGGAACTCTTCGATCTCATTGAAGCCTGATTGTGCCCATATTTACACAATCAGTGGCGCCATCCGTGGGACCGCAACAATTAGTCTCGTTCAAACCAAGCCTAGTAACTGTCAAAATAACTCACCTTCTTTTCTGGCATGACAAGCTGGAGAGAAATTACACCACCACCGAGTTTCTCGGCAATACCCATAACTACCACCATGTTTGCCGCCACCACTCCTGAAAACACGCCCATGGATTATCGTGCTTCCACTTTAACTAATCCCAATACCGTGATTATACCAGCTTTTGTCGAAGCCAATTATGAAGCCCTTGAGTCTCTCTTAAGTGATCGACGTAGGCAGATGCGTAATAATGACCTCCGAATTGAACTAGAGTACTTCAGCAAAGATTACAATAAAGAAAGAGAGATGGAGCCAAGACCTGAGCCTACTAAAGCTGCCACTCCGCCTCTTTGAGTAGCATCTCCCAGGGTCCGTAGACGGGGGGAAAGAACAGTGGGGTTCAAAGGAGCTCAAAGTAGAGGGGAAAACAGGGTTGAAAGGAATACTGAAGGGGGAAGGCCTTTAGAAGAAGCACCCAGAGGAAATGGAGGTCAAAGTGTGAATCTCCCTCTACTTTTAGCAGCCCATTTAGGGAGAAGCGAGAATGGGCAACCTTTGCAATCTTCTTTGACTTTCGCTTACGGAGGTCAGGCACTTCTAAATAACATAGGAGGAAATCTCCCTTCTAACGGTATGTTCCTCTCACACCATGCTAAACCGTTCATACCTGCTAGATTGAGTATACCTAACGGGTTCATGCCCACTCACATTCACCCTTATCAACAACCTACGAGTTTAGTTAATGGGTAGCATTTAAGCTTCCCCACACAAACTCCATCGGGAAACCTTCCCATGGGGGGAATTCCTGCCCATCTCCCATAGGAGGGGCACGCACCACAAACCTTCGCAAATAGTAATATGCCTCCCTATAATGGTTTCGCGTACCCCGCAAACATGCCTACAAATAGTTATCCTTTTTATACACAACCTATGTACACATTCCCAAACGTGCCTATGTATACTAACCCAAACCTGACAGGCGCTGTCTTGAACCCTGTGGGTTTGGTAACACCCTTCATGTGTTGGATAGAGGATTATCCTCTCCTAGATGAATGAAAATGCCTTCCCAGATCGGTTAATGCCGGTAGCCTGCCATATGTTCACATATACCCTCAAAGACTCTGCCATAATATGGTGGAACAGTCACAAAGCAGGTAGTATCCTCAATTACAAAGATCTCAAAGCAAAATTCCAATCACATTTTAGCCAATAGAAGAAGTTCACGAAGACCCATCTAGCTGTCCACAACATCAAACAAAGAGAAGATGAAAGTACTCGAGCCTTCATCACCAGATATACAGATGATACCTTGCAAATCCTGGGTTTACATGAAGAACAACGAATCTCGGGTTTTGTTCATGGCTTGAGAACAAGGAGTTTGGTCAAGCATCTCTCCATGGACCTTCCATCCACTTACAAAGGTCTAATGGAGAAGACTTACACATGGGTTGAAGCAAGAGAGGTAGCCACTAATGGTGCCTCAAGCGATCGAAGAGACAGTTTTGAAAGGTCAAAGAAAAGTTCCTGGGATAATAACAGAGGATAAAAACACTTAACTTCATTATTGTAAGGTCCGATTCCTCACACAATATGCTGTTAGGCAGAACAACGATGCAAAGGATGGGAATCCTAGTCTCAACGATTCACGGAGACATTAAATTTCATACCAAAAAAGGAATCGGAACTGTACTTTCGGCAGATGAAAGTGATGAAGGAACGAAGAGGACCAGAAAGATACTTGCCACAAACGAAGAAAGGGTCCTTATTTGCGTCAACGCTGAAGAAAAAATCTTCGTAAACGACAAGTATCCCGACCAAACGGTGACCATTAGAAAGCTGCTACCTGAACATTTCAAAAAAGAGTTGCAAAACCTCTTAAAGTCAAACGCAGACGTCTTCGCATGGACATACGCTGATATGACAGGGATTCTGAGAACCATAATGGTTGAAGGAAATCCTTTCAACACGGAACATAAGCTGAATGATATAGCCATGTTAAGCCAATAAAGCAGAACAATAGAGGTTTAGGTCCAGATCGCAACATGGCAGCCTGTAAAGAAACATAAGAACTTACAAATGCAGGGATACTACGGAAGGTCAAGCACCAAACATGGGTAGCCAACCCTGTTATGGTAAAAAAGAGTGATGGCGGATGAAGAATATGTGTGGATTTCACAAACATAAACAAGGCATGTCCCAAAGATTGCTATCCACTACCAGAGATCGCTTGGAAAATAGAGTCCCTCTTAGGGTTCCGTTTGAAGTGCTTCCTAGACGCCTACAAGGGTTACCATCAAATCAAAATGGCAGAAGAATACAAAGAGAAAACAGCCTTCTACACAGGAGAAGGAGTCTTTTTCTACAAGAAGATATTGTTTAGCCTCAAAAATGCAGGGGCAACATACCAAAGGTTAGTGGACAAGGTCTTTAGTCACCAAATTGGAAGAAATCTTAAGGCTTACATAGACAACATGGTCATCAAAAGTACTTCTGAAAAAGAAATGTTGAAAGATATACAAGAAACCTTCGAAAGGTTTCGATCGATCAACATGAAGCTAAACTCGAAGAAATGCTCATTCGGTGTTGAAGAAGGCCCCTTTTTAGGACACCTCATCACTAAGCAGGAAATAAAAGCCAATCCCTCGAAGGTTAAAGCAGTCACTGACCTCGACCAGCCAAGAACACTAAAAGACATACAAAGTCTCAACGGGAAGCTAGCAGCCCTCAGCCGCTTTTATCGAAAGGTGCGAAAAGATCCCTGGCTTTATTCAAAGTACTCAAAGGGTTCAAAGAAAAAAGAACATACAATGGACACCCAAAGCCGACAAAGCACTGGAGAAAATAAAGAAACTCGTTCAAGCCTTACCAACACTCACTGCACCAAGGGTGGGAGAAACTCTAACAATGCACCTCACCGCCTCAAAAAAAGTATAACTGTTGTGCTTGCCGTAAAGATAGATGAAGGGTAGACCCCCATTTATTTCGTAAGCAGGGTCCTATAAGGAACCGGACTCAACTATCCTGCCTAGGAGAAGCTTGTACTAGCCTTGGTTCACGCAGCAAAAAGACTCCGAATATACTTTCAGGCCCACACGATAACGGTTCTCACAAATACACCCATTAAGAAAATGCTCACAGAGCCTGAAAAAACAGGAAGAGTGGCCAAATGGGCAATCAAATTGGGGAAACATGATATCGTGTTCCTGAGAAGGACTGAAAAAGAAATGCCAGCCATTTTCTTGGTCGAGATACCCTTCAAGGACAACAAGAAGAAAGAAAAACCAAAGGAGGTGCCATATTCAAACAGTAAGTGGAGACTCTACACCGACAGAGCCTCCAACTCAGACGGATCAGGAGCATGGCTAATGTTGATAGATCCCGAAGGTAAAGAGTATACTTACGCTTTACGCTTCGAGTTTGAAACAACGAACAATGAAGCAGAATATGAAGCATTGCTAGCAGGTCTACGAAAAGCCCAGGAAATGGAAATTGCAAAAGTGGTAATATTTCTCGACTCCCAACTTCTGGTAAACCAGATAAAAGGCACCTTCGCAGCAAAATAGACATCAATCAAAGACTATTTGCAAAAGGTTAAAATTGCACAAATGGGCTTCTAAGAGTACATAGTTGAGCATGTACGCAGTAACCAAAACAAGAAAGCAGACGCACTAAGCAAGCTAGCATCAATGACCTTCGAACATCTCATAAAGGAAGTGCTGGTCGAAGTTTTGACCAAAAGGTCAATAGAGGAAAAAGAAGTTTTGAACGTAGATATGCAGGAGAGGAAAAGCTGGATGGACCCCATCCATGAATACCTGCTAAGTGGATTGTTTCCAGAAGACACAAAGGAAGCTAAGAAAATTAGAATCCAGGCGCCACAATACAAGCTAATCCGAGAAACCTGTACAAAAGATCCTTCTTCACAACATGACTCTGTTGCGTGGCCCCACCACAAACTGACAAGATCATAAAAGAAATACACAAAGGGTCGTGCGGATTTAATGCGGAACCACGCTCACTAGTTGTCAGAATAACAAAACAAGGTTACTATTGGCCATCGATGCATAAGGAAGTTGCAAAAGCAATTCAAGACTGTGAAAAATGCAAGGAATAATCCGCAACAAGGAAAGCTGGAACAAGCGGGGCTATAGCAGTAGGGAGCACATGGCCTTTTAGCCATTAGGGAATTCATATCCTAGGACCGTTACCAATGGTCCCTGGAGGTTTACACTTTCTAGCAATCGCAGTCGAACATTCTACAAAGTGGGTAGAAGCCAAACCCCTAACCACCATAAACGGAAGACAAGTAGAAAAGTTTGTATGTGAATATGTGGTATGCAGATTTGGAGTACCCTGGATAATCAGCTCAAAAGAAGAGAAACATTTCAAAGAAGGGATGTTCACAGACCTTTGTAAAGGATTAAAAGTAACACAATCCTTTTCTCCTGTCACGGAACATATGGAAATAATGAACCACATAGAGAAGAAGCTAACTCGAAGCCAACAGGGATCGGTGGATAATTTAGCTAAAACATTATGGATACACAGAACCCTCCCAAGGAATAGCCAGAAAGAAACACCATTTAGCCTGACCTATGGTTCAGAAGCCGTGATCCTCATAATCGAAGCTACAGATGACAAGGGAAGAGTGCAGAAAGCAACCAAGGGAAAAGAAAGCAAGGAAGTGGCTTCGATTGAAAAGGCATACTACCGAAACAAGTTGCAAAAATACCACAACGCAAGGGGCAGTCACCCCATGTACATCGTGGGAGATTTTGTGTTACTTAAACGAAACGTGAATGAATGGCAAGGCCCATATATAATAAACGAATGCCACAAAGAGGAACTCCACACAATTATTAACATAGCCAATCACTCATTGGTTCAAACAATGAAAGGAACAAGCCTTCATAAGTTTTACATGTAAAACTTACATTCTTTTTCGCAAAGTTTTTCTCAAGGCAGGTAGTATCCTCGATTACGCAGATCTCAAGGCAAAATTCCGATCACATTTTAGCCAACATAAGAAGTTCACGAAGACCCATCTAGCTGTCCACAACATCAAACAAAGAGAAGGAGAAAGCACTCGAGCCTTCATCACCAGATATACAGATGATACCTTACAGATCCTGGGTTTAAATGAAGAACAACGAATCTCGGGTTTTGTTCATGGCTTGAGAACAAGGAGTTTAGTCGAGCATCTCTCCACGGACCTTCCATCCACTTACAAAGGTCTAATGGAGAAGACTTACACATGGGTTGAAGCAAGAGAGGTAGCCACTAATGGTGCCTCAAGCGATCGAAGAGACAGTTTTGAAAGGTCAAAGAAAAGTTCCTGGGATAATAACAGAGGATAAAAACACTTAACTTTGTTATTGTAAGGTCTGATTCCTCACACAATATGCTGTTAGGCGGAACAGCGATGCAAAGGATGGGAATCCTAGTCTCAACGATTCACGGAGCCATTAAATTTCATACCAAAAAAGGAATCGGAACTGTACTTTCGGCAGACGAAACTCATGAAGGAACGAAGAGGGCCAGAAAGATACTTGCCAGAAACGAAGAAAGGGTCCTTAGGTGCATCAACGCTGAGGAAAAAATCATCGTAAACGACAAGTATCCTGACCAAATGGTGACCATCGGAAAGCAGCTACCTGAACATTTCAAAAAAGAGTTGCAAAACCTCTTAAGGTCAAACGCAAACGTCTTCGCATAGACACACGCTGATATGACAGTGATTCCAAGAACCATAATGGTTGAAGGAAAGCCTTTCAACATGGAACATAAGCTGAATGATTATAGCCACATTAAGCCAATAAAGCAGAACAAGAGAGGTTTAGGTCCAGATCGCAACATGGCAGCCTGTAAAGAAATAGAAGAACTTATGAAAGCAGGGATACTACAGAAGGCCAAGCATCAAACATGGGTAGCCAACATTGTTTTGGTAAAAAAGAGTGATGGCGGATGAAGAATGTGTGTGGATTTCACGAACATAAACAAGGCATGTCCCAAAGATTGATATCCACTACCAGAGATCGATTAGAAAATAGAGTCCCTCTCAGGGTTCCGTTTGAAGTGCTTCCTAGACGCCTACAAGGGTTACCATCAAATCTAAATGGCAGAAGTAGACAAAGACAAAACAGCCTTCTACACAGTAGAAAGAGTCTTTTTCTACAAGAAGATGCCGTTTGGCCTCAAAAATGCAAGGGAAACATACCAAAGGTTAGTGGACAAGGTCTTTAGTCACCAAATTGGAAGAAATCTTGAGGCTTACGTAGACGACATGGTCATCAAAAGTACTTTTGAAAAAGAAATATTGAAAGATATACAAGAAACCTTCGAAAGGTTTCGATCGATCAACATGAAGCTAAACCCAACATTCAATGTAAGAGTTGAACAAAACTTCTTAAAGTCTTAAAGCAGACGTCTTCGGCATGGAACACACACTGATTTGACTAGGATTCGAAAGAACATAATGGTTGAAGGAAAACCTTTCAACATGGAACATAAGATAAATGAGTACAGCCATGTTAAGCCAATAAAGCAGAACAAGAGAGGTTTAGGTCCAGATCGCAACATGGCAGCCTGTAAAGAAACAGAAGAACTTACGAAAGTAGGGATACTACGGAAGGTCAAGCACCAAACATGGGTAGCCAACCCTGTTATGGTAAAAAAGAGTGATGGAGGATGGAGAATGTGTGTGGATTTCACAGACATAAACAAGGCCTTGTTCCAAAGATTGTTATCCACTACCAGAGATCGATTGGAAAATAGAGTCCCTCTCAGGGTTTCGTTTGAAGTGCTTCCTAGATGCCTACATGGGTTACCATCAAATCCAAATGGCAGAAGAAGACGAAAACAAAACAACCTTCTACACAGGAGAAGGAGTCTTTGCTACAGAAGATGTCGTTTTGTCTCAAAAATGCCGGGGCACCATACCAAAGGTTAGTGGAACAAGGTCTTCAGTACAAATTGGAGAAACCTGAGGCTTTACACGTAGACGACTATCGGTCATCAAAAGTACTTCTGAAAAAGAAATGTTGAAAGATATACAAGAAACCTTTGAAATGTTTTGATCGATCAACAAGCTAAACCCGAAGAAATGATCATTCGGTGTTAAAGAAGGCCCTTTTTT
This sequence comes from Tanacetum coccineum, assembly GCA_026074375.1. Taxonomy (NCBI): domain Eukaryota; kingdom Viridiplantae; phylum Streptophyta; class Magnoliopsida; order Asterales; family Asteraceae; genus Tanacetum; species Tanacetum coccineum. Next base: position 24,704 of record BQNB010047210.1, on the reverse strand, counting down.
AGGACACCTCATCACTAAGCAGGGCATAAAATCCAATCCTCAAAGGTTAAAGCATTCACTGACCTCGACCAGCCAAGAACACTAAAAGACATACAAAGTTTCAACGGGAAGCTAGCAGCCCTCAGCCGGTTTTTATCGAAAGGTGCGGAAAGATCCCTGGCTTTCTTCAAAGTACTCAAAGGGTGGAAAGAAAAAAGAACATACAGTGGACACCCGAAGCCGACAAAGCACTGGAGAAAATGAAGAAACTCGTTAAAGCCTTACCAACACTCACTGCACCAAGGGTGGGAGAAACTCTAACAATGTAATCGCTGCCTCAAAAAAAAGTATATGTGTTGTGCTTGCCGTAAAGAGAGATAAAGGGTAGACCCCCATTTATTTCATAAGCAGGGTCCTATAAGGATCCAAACTCAACTATCCTGCCTTGGAGAAGCTTGTACTAGCCTTGGTTCACGCAGCAAGAAGACTTCGAAGATACTTTCAGGCCCACACGATAACGGTTCTCACAAACACACCCATTAAGCAAATGCTTACAAAGCCTGAAAAAACAGGAAGAGTGGCCAAATGGGCAATCGAATTGGGGGAACATGATATCGTGTTCTTGAGAAGGACTAAAAAAGAAATGCCAGCCAATTTCTTGGTCGAGATACCCTTTAAGGATAACGAGAAGAAAGAAAAACCAAAGGAGGTGCCATATTCAAACAGTAAGTTGAGACTCTACATCGACAGAGCCTCCAACTCAGACGGATCAGGAGCATGGATAATGTTGATAGATCCCGAAGGTAAAGAGTATACTTACACTTTACGCTTCGAGTTTGAAACAACGAACAATGAAGCAGAATATGAAGCATTGCTAGCAGGTCTACGGATAGCCTAGGAAATGGAAATTGAAAAAGTGAGAATATTTCTGGACTCCCAACTTCTGGTAAACCAGATAAAAGGCACCTTCACAGTAAAATAGACATCAATCAAAGATTATTTGCAAAAGGTTAAAACTGCGCTAAGGGGCTTCGAAGAATACACAGTTAAGTATGTACGCAATAACCAAAACAAGAAAGCAGACGCGCTAAGCAAGCTGGCATCAATGACCTTCGAACATCTCATGCAAGGAAGTGTTAGTCGAAGTTTTGACCAAAAGGTCAATAGAGGAAAAAGAAGTTTTGAAGGTAGATATGCAGGAGAGGAAAAGCTGGATAGACCCCATTCATGAATACCTGCTAAGTGGATTGTTTCTAGAAGACACAAAGGAAGCTAAGAAAATTAGAATCCAGGCGCCACAATACAAGCTAATCCGAGAAACCTGTACAAAAGATCCTTCTTCACACCATGGCTCTGTTGCGTGGCCCCACTACAAACTGACAAGATCATAAAATAAATACACAAAGGGTCGTGTGGATTTAATGCCGAACCATGCTCACTAGTTGTCAGAATAACAAAACAAGGTTACTATTGGCCATCGATGCACAGGGAAGTTGCAAAAGCAATTCAAGACTGTGAAAAATGCAAGGAATAATCTGCAACAAGGAAAGATGGAACAAGCGGGGCCATAGCATCAGGGAGCACGTGGCCTTTTAGCCATTGGGGAATTCATATCCTAGGACCGTTACCAATGGTCCCTGGAGGTTTATACTTTCTAGCAATCGCAGTCGAACATTCTACAAAGTGGGTAAAAGCCAAACCCCTAACCACTATAAACGGAAGACAAGTAGAAAAGTTTGTATGGGAATATGTGGTATGCAGATTTGGAGTACCCTGGATAATCAGCTCAAAAGAAGAGAAACATTTCAAAGAAGGGATGTGCGCAGACCTTTGTAAAGGATTGAAAGTAACACAATCCTTTTCTCCTGTCACAGAACATATGGAAATAATGAACCGCATAGAGAAGAAGCTAACTCAAAGCCAACAGGGATCGGTGGATAATTTTGCTAAAACATTATGGATACACAGAACCCTCCCAAGGAATAGCCAGAAAGAAACACCATTTAGCCTAACCTATGGTTCAGAAGCCATGATCCTCATAATCGAAGCTACAATGACAGGGGAAGAGTGCAGAAAGCAACCAAGGGAAAAGAAAGCAAGGAAGTGGCTTTGATTGAAAAGGCATACTACCAAAACAAGTTGTGAAAATACTACAGCGCATGGGGCAGTCACCCCATGTACATCATGGGAGATTTCGTGTTACTTAAACAAAACGTGAATGAATGGCAAGGCCCATATATAATAAATGAAGTCCACAAAGAGGAACTCTACACAATTGTTGACACAGCCAATCACTCGTTGGTTCCAACAACGAAAGGAACAAGCCTTCGTAAGTTTTACATGTAAAACTTACATTCTTTTTTGCAAAGTTTTTCTTTCTTATTTCCCTTTCAAGTCATTCGTTTCAATTATCGAAAATGGTGTAGCAAACTAAGTGTTCATACTTGTGATGATGTAAATATTTCTACACTATCAATAAAGAAGGTTAATTTTGAAGTACTTGTGTCATAAGGCCACACTTGAGCCTAATATTAAGTTCAATGTTTGAAAGGCTGTCGTAGGGCCACACATGAGCCCTTCAAAACTAAGACATCCATAAAATTCATGTTAACTTTCCTCATTGCTTCTTTTAGCCTTAAGGACATAATGAAGGGGATCGAAACCCTTCATCTGACAACTAACAATTAGTAAAAAAAATTAAGGCCACATATAAGCCTTCGCTGATAAAGCGCATAAAGGAGTCAGACCTAATTCCTCCTAAAAACCTCAAACATGAGGAAAACAAATCAGGTTCCTAAAGGAAACCTTCTTGTGAAAGTGGCACAATACATTTGTCTACAACTTAAGGCCACACATAAGCCTTCGCTGATAAAGCGCATAAAGGAGTCAGACCTAAGTCCTCCTAAAAACCTCAAACATGAGGAAAACAAATAAGGTTCCTAAGGGAAACCTTCTTATGAAAGTGGCACAATACATTTGTCCACAACTTAAGGCCACTCATGAGCCTTCGCTGATAAAGCGCATAAAGGAGTCAGACCAAAGTCCTCCTAAAACCTCAAACATGAGGAAATAAATCAGGTTCCTAAGGGAAGCCTACCTTCGAAAAGGGCACAAAACATTTGAGCCTTTTGCTTTACAAAGCAAAACGATTCAGCAATAAACGATATGAAGATCAGACTTGGGCCCCTAAAGGAATAACAACACGACATACGACAAAAGGTGGGATTGCATCCCTACATTCAACCCTCAGAAAGGGGTAACCATTCAAAAACAACCAAAAAGGTTGACACACATTGTTCAAACAATGGCCAACATGAACCATAACAAAGATAAATTGTCTTAAAGGCCGAAGCTTAGATCAAAGTAAAGACATTCAAAGGGTACACACCACCATCGGGGCCAAATTAACACCAACATGGTGACCTTTATTCAAACAGAGATGGAGAGGGATTCACAAGATAAGCAGGAGAATACATTAGATTTAAAGATGGAGCAGAGGACGGAGTAGCCTTCTAGGAAGAAGGCACATGAATTTAGGTCCTTAAAGGAGCAGGCTTCTGTAGCGTGGGAGACTTCTTCAACAACAGAGCTTCAATCGGAGCTACAACATCCGCTACGAACTCGTCCAGCCAAAGGAACGTAGCAGTGGCAAAATCATTGCTGGCCTGAGTATGCTCCTTCTTGTACCAAGAATGATATCCTTTATCCTTTGATAAGTCAAAAGGCACCTTCATGGCAGCAACCTGCTCATACGCTCTGCAACATCCATAAGTAATGGCAGAGGACACCAACGTACCAACAAGCCTGCCTAGCTTATCACTATGCACCAACTTCATAGCAGCATAAGGTACGACCTTTGACACTACATCCCTCCTATCTTTCTTGAGCTCCTCAACCTCTCTACGAAGAGAGGCCTCAACAGCCTCCAGTTTAGCCTTCTACGCCTTCAAGGAATCAACCTTTGACTCAAGGGTCGGAAGAGTCACTTGGTAGCTGCCCATTTTTGGCTCTCTAGCATCATCCTATCAAGGTTATCTTTGTGCTCTTTAACATTGGCAGTCAGTGAACAAATCTTCTCTCGAAGAGCTAGTACATCAGGATTCTGATCAAACTCCGCCATAGCAGCTTCACATTTGACTCAAAGCTCTTCACATTACTCCTCACGAGATCTTTCCCTAGCCTTGATAACATCAGCTTCACCACTTATCTTCTCAATAACTTGCAAAAACTTATGAGCCCTCCTGTTAACTGCATTATCCACCATAGCATGTCGTGCGTAACAACGGTCATGAAGATCAAGTAGTTCCAAATCCATTTGATTATCCAAATAACCTTTCCAAGCTGGTGGACTGATAACAGAGATCTTCAGGTGACAGGCATTAGCATCTTTAAGCTTAAAATAGTCAGGGAGGCCTAAAAGAACATATAAAGATGACAAAGGATGAATAAGCAAATCAATACCTTTAGAGAGAACTAAATGAACTGAAAATTTACCCTCATCATCATCAGATATGGAAAGAATAGAAGCATCATCCTTAGAAGCAAAGGTTTTGTCACGTACAACACGAGAACTTGATGACCCAGAGGCTAGTTTCCTCTTCACAAGAGGCCTTGAAGAACCTCCCCTCGTTTTACATTTCCTCTTTTTGATGCGGGCAGCTACACTCCTAGGGTGCACAACAAATACATCGGCTTTTGGACTCTCCCCTGAATCTGCGGTAATCTCTGCAGGCTGAACTTCAGGCTCCTCAACATCTTTAGGAAGCTTCGTATTCACTGAGGCAGAAGGGGAACAAGTACCTTAGGCAGAAAATCAAGGTCATCATCATCTTTGGTATAGATAAAGTTCCTGAAATCCATCTCTGCAAAACGAAGAAATAAATCATATATCAGCAAAAAAGAAGACTAAAGAAATAATCGAGAAAGATAAATACCCTTTCCGCTCACAATGATCGTAGGCCGTTGTTGGCCAAACTCCCACGAAGGCTTAAGGCCAGCTAAAAACATAATGGGATCATCAAACACACGAACACTTGTAGGATATCGACCAAGATGCTAGAAATAAGGAGTTTCCTATATTTGAAGGGAGCTTATCTTTGAAGGATTTTAAATAAAGCTTGTTTTCATCAAGTAAAAGTTGTGGGTACTTGGAAGAGATAATGGAGTCTTGAACAAAGAAGAATCATTCATGCCAGCCCTTAATACGAGTAATAACCTTGGGAAGAAGGTTTGGAATGTGTTTTTCAGACCTTTTTTGGAAAGTTAGCCAGCTACCAGCCCAACAAAGATTGAAGAAACCTTAAAAGAGGTCAACAGAGGGTTCACAACCATAAACTTTGCACATAATGATGAAAGTTGTTAGTTTGGCACAACCAAAGGGATTAAGTCTAGAAATGTGAACTTTAAAATACTGCAGAACCTCACAAAAAAAGTCAGTAAAAGGTAACCTGAGGTTGGCAAGAGAAAAAGAATATGTGTATAAGCTGACATAACCAGGAGGAGCGTCGAAGATGGTTTGAGTAGATGTGGGCAATATAACATCATACTTTGAAGGAATGGGATAGGAAGAGAGGCATTCATTTAACTCCTTGGCTGACAAACCACAACGCTGCATAGCTATGGTATCCTTCACATTCATAACTAAAAAATAGTTTTTGAAATTTGTAGGAAACTAGAAGGGGGGTTGAATAGTTTACCGGTTAATTTGACCATTTTAAAACTTTGCTTATAAAATGCTTTGATTCGAGTTGTATGTCAATCAATCAACAATATGAATCACAACTAAACTATCTAATGTAATGAACTAAGTAAACAATAACAATATAGAGAGATAGAGAAAGAAACGATCAAACCAAGACACCAAGATTTATAGTGGTTCGGCTACGAAGCACCTCTTCGTTCCTACTCCACTCCCCGAGTACTCCACTCGAGATTTCACTATGTCAACAAGCTCCCTTTAGGCGGAGAAAACCGTTTACACGTTGCTTACTTTCTTTTCTGACACTAAGCTAGATGTCGAGTCCTAATCTTAGCTAGAACCAATCTAAGACTTCACTAAGTCTTTACACACTCACAAGATATATACTCTTGGATTGACACACAATCCAAATCACAAATACACAATTTACACAATTGGATCTACACACAATCCAATTTACACAACAACACAAAGTTAATATAATAAAGACTTGTGATCTTGAGGAGGAAGAAGGAGATCACTTAATAACAATTCGTATGTAGAAGAATACGATTGTTCTTCTCTTGCACTTGATTAGAAGAAGAAGGGAGGAAGAAAGAATTAATCACTTGAAACAAGATCAAGGTATGTTAGTGATTAAGATATGTGTTTTAGAAAGAAAGAAAGAAGAGAGAAAAGTAGATCTGAGAAAATTCGTGGCAAGAGGTTCTGTTTTTCAGATGGGGTGGCCCAGTATTTATAGGAGACAAAAAGAGCCGTTGTGCTGGCGGCGGTCCCGGCGGTCCCAAATATATTAGGGGGCCGCCAGGCCTATAAGGGGGCCGCCGTAGACTACGCTCCTCTTTTTGTCTTTTTGTGGGGAAGGTGTTATCTGTTTTAGAACCTTCCATTTTGGGGGGAAAATCTGATTTCAAATTTATTTTATTTTAATAATACATTTCTTTTATAAATAAATATTTTGTTTTTATATTTTTATAAAAACACTTTTGTAGAAATGTAAGGTTTAAGAATCACTAATCATGTTTAATGATTTGTTTATCCATACCTTAAGTGATTAATCTTAGAAATATAATTTTACGATTAGTAATTTATAAACGTTTATTTTTATCGTAAACATTTTTACATTTTGTTATTATCAAAACATCGAGAGGTCAAAAAATATAAATAGCGTTTTTAGACATTATTTGTATTAACAATCTCCCCCTTTTTGATGATGACAAAATATAAACTCATTTAGTATAAAATTAGAGGTTTATAAATTACTAATGAGTTTAATTCTAATTCTCCCCCTTTTTGTCGAATCCAAAAAGGTTGATCGTCGAATTGTAGTAGAGAGAAAGAAATCGACGATTAAAGACTCCCCCTTGTTGTATACTCCCCCTCGTTCGGGGCACCAAGGGATCGATCTTACGATAATTTGTTTGCTACAAAACAAGGTTAGAAGTACAAGTACAATCCAACATAGCATGACAAATATCTCAATATTATAATCCACACTTTTGGAAACTCATAAATAAAGTTCATTCAAATTCTAAGAAGAGCATATATATCCATATAGGACAATATATGAAGATAAAACATATTAAAGCATCTAATAGAAGGAAACTAGTAGATTATTCTTGAAGTTTAGGAGAGATTTTAAGGAGAATTGATAGTGATGGATGATGGGAAAAGGGTTGAGGGCCCAATGATGAGAGATTTGATTCGGTTAAGGTTATCTTTTAAGATATTGAAGATTTTACGAGTTCCCAAGCAACAGTGACAAAAGTCCGAATGAAAATTGATTTGGTCTAGACAAGGAGGATGAGTGAATGATGAGGAGGGAGGTGAAATATTAGTTAAGTCAATTGCATGTTGAATGTTGATATCAAGAAGATTTGAAAGGTGTAGGAGTTCATGCAAATGGTTTTTACTATGATTTTGAGTAGAGATTTATGGAGGTAAGAAAGAGGATGTAGGATTAGATGAATTAGGAGAAGGGGGCAAATGAGTGGTATCAAAGATTGGAGAGTTTGGTAGAGATTTAGGTAGTGAGTTGCTTGGAGATAGAGGATGTGAGGAAGATGAGAGAAGGTTTATTGTTATATGAGAAGTGGTTGGAGTCCTATTTGGTGGAGGAGAAGGTGGTGATGGTGGAAGATTGTGACTTTGTTTCCAAGGTTCAAGAATTGCTCTTTTGTGTTTTCGTGAGTAGTCACGAGGAGATTTGTTAGAAGATGACATTGAGACTTTGAGGAGATGTTTATAAGAGAGATGGTGATTTGAGATGAAAAAGAATGATGTTTATATAGAAGAATTTTGGGAAAGGCATGGTTTTGTTGGAAGAGAGTTCTAATGAGTGTTTAGTTTAGAAGGGAAAGGACAGCTAGACCTAGGAAGAATAGGGTCAAAGTTGCAGACAAGGAGGGGACAGGAATATTTCGTGTTTCTCCTGATGGCGGTCCCTTATATTGGTGGCGGTCCCATATATATTAGGGAGCCGCCCAACATTTAAGGGGACCATTTTCTGGAGATTCACGAATTTTTTTAGAAGTTCAATCCTTTTTTAGAGTGGTTAGTAAGAATTAGAAGAGCGATTATGGCATTTCCATCACTTCAAGAATCACATAATATATCTAAAGGAGAAGAGAAATCATGTAATGTAGCCAAGTTTAAGCATATAAATGACTTAAAGGTTTATTAAATGTCGCATAGCAAGCATGAAATAATAATGTAGACACATTATACACGTACTTGATTATCCATGATAGAGGTTAAGATAGTATTACATAGTAATAATAATAGTACGTATCCCTAGCAATAATTCTAGAGGAATATTTCAACCATCATTTGAGTCAACACTTGAAATTTCTTCAGAGGATATGTAGTTAATTGATTTGAGATGAGTAGGATGAACCCAAGGTTTCATGGATGGCCAATATGATTAACTCGACCTAAATATAACATCCTAAGAGTTAACCCAAACACTCCTTAGTTTGATTTTGCTCAACCAAACAAGTCGAAAAATACATATGAATTATGTATCTTGAAATTTGTTCATGAGATCATTATGCATGTGTTTGAAAACGTTTTTGGATTGGATTAACAATGCATAACAACAACTTTATTATGTTTCTAACGTGAGTGATTTGAAAATAAAATTGGGGTTTTGGTTCAAAATTAATTTTTCGTTTAATCTTACTAATGTATGCAAATCCTATGTCTACGGGAAGCATATTAGTTGTACATTGTATCCTAGTAGTCTTAATTGTACAAAATTGAAAGAAAAATCAAAAATCCCCAATTTTAATTTTTGTGTTCATCATGAACCCTAGACTCAAATTGAAAGAAAATAGATGAAATGACTTACAATTGATGGTCTTTGTGATGTTAGGATTGATTATTAGTGTTGATTTGATCTTTAATTGATGTTTTAATGATTGAATTTGAGTTTTGGTGGGTTTTTGTGCGTGTTCTTCAATGGCAGCAGATAAAGGAGTGTTTGTTTTGTGTTTTGAAAATTTTTGTTTAAGTGTTCCATATTATGGTCTGCTGATGGCGGTCCCATATCTCCTGGCGGTCCCAAATATATTGGGGGGCGCCTATATGGGGGCCGCCCTCAGTAAAGGGTTTTTTATTTGAGTTTTTGATGAAAATTTAACAAAGAGGAGTGACATTTTAATTTGCATTTTGCAAATTAAAATGCTTAAAGTACTTCGGATGAAGTATTCAAGTTGTCACGATACGGAGTGGAACACGGACTAGAATCGAAACTAAAAGAAGGAGAAGCGGACACATAAGGTTTATGGAATATGTTCCATCATTCCTAAACCAAGACGTAGATAGTTAAACGATTCACATTTAAGGGGTTTAGTAAGTATGTCAGCGATGTTGTCGACGGACGACACTTTTTTAATTGAGATATGTTCTTTCTGGACATTATCGTAAAGAAAGTGGTGACGTATTTCGATGTGTTTGGTACGAGAATGTTGCACCGGGTTTTTAATAAGGTCAATTGCGCCTTTGTTGTCGCACATGATGGGAACGAGACGGTTCGTCGAGAGTCATTACGTGTAGTCGAGTTGAGTCATACGTCGTAGTCGATGAGAGCTTGTTTCATCCATAGTGCTTGTTGACATGCCTTTCCGGCGCTTACGTATTCGGCTTCGGTAGTGGATATAGCAAGAGCGGTTTGTTTCTTCGAGAACCAAGATGTCAAACAACATCCCACGAATGTACAAATACCGCTAGTGCTCTTTCGGTCCACATAATCTCCCGCATGATCAGAGTCGGCATATACTACGGTTTCTATGTCGGTCCCCTTAGGATACCATAATCCTAAGTGCGTAGTGCCTTTAATGTATTGGAAGATACGTTTAACCGCTTCAAGGTGAGAGGTTTTGGGAGCCTCTTAAAAGCGGGCACAAAGGCAGACACTAAACATGATATCGGGCCTACTTGCCGTTAGGTATAATAAACTACCTATCATGCCTCGATACTTGGTACTATCTACCGACTCACACTCTTCATCTTTTATGAGTTTAGTATCAGAGGACATGGGGGTTTTCATTGGTTTAGAATCTTCTAGACCAAATTTCTTAAGTATTTCTTTAATATACTTCGATTGATTAAAGAATATATACCGTCTTCCATTTGTTTAATTTGTGTTGATCCCAAACCTAGATCAATTCCTTAGGTTGTCTAAGGTTAAATTACCTTGGATAAATCCAAAATAACTTGTTGTAGAAACTTTGTATGTATATTAAAGTGTATGCGGAATCTACACCTTAATACCTAGAAGAATTATGAATAAAACAGTAATCTTGAACAAACAAAGATAAAACCAAACGCTCCAATATTATTAGATCAATAATACGAGTACTCTTCACTTAGTACTAGGGTTTACAACCTTGAAGCTTTTCTTAATCGACTTTGACAACTATGAAGACTTATATGCAAAACTGATATCCCAACTAATGCCCTAGAGCCTCCTTTTATAGACTAAGGAGTCCTAGTCGGCTTACAATACATTCCTAAGATATCTTAATCTTTTCTAAACATAAACATAATCTTTTAAATAAATACATTATGTATATCTTGTACATAAATATCTTAATACTTATCTTCACAAGTATTCTTGTTCTCCAAACAATCTTTATCTCTTTAATCCGTCTTTATCCTCTTGACAGTAGAAAGTCTTCAAGCAGTTGTAATCAGCAGTTGTAATCTTTTCACCAGCAGCACTAATAAACATAAGCAGTAGTAATATTAGTACTAGCAGTACTAATATATACTCACAGTAGTAACTTGTACTAGCAGTCTTAACATTTACTACTAGCAGCACTAACTACTTAGCTTATATTTTAGTCTTCAACACTGAGCAGTCTTAACTTCAACTAATAACAGTAACTTTATGTTATCAGTACTAAATTACACTAAGATTAGTAACTAGCAGTGGTAACATTATACTACCAGTACTAACCACTTAGCATAATTTCCATTATGTACCTGAGCAGTGGTAACATTATTCTTTGTTTCTTTGAGGATTCTTATTGTTGCTCTTTTTTTGCTCTTTTCCTTCCAAGCATCTTCTTTTTGTTGCCTTTAGCTGTCTCCTCACTACCCTCTACCTTTTTTTCTTTTCTTTCTTGTACCTCAGAACCCATAGCCACAAAGGTATTTACCCTCTTCATTTCCTTGTGAAACAACTTTTGAATTTCATCAAAACTCTTTCCCTTCAGCTGTTTGTATGTGTATCCACGCATGTGCTTAAGATAGGTAGACATTTGAGTTCTGTTTTGTGCCTTAGTAGGAGGTTTGTTTCTCTTTTCTTGTGCTTTGAGTGCAGCAAAATGTTTTCTTCTTTTCTCCATTAGTTCCATAAATAGTTTTCCTTTTTCTTCATCTGTCAACTCCTCTCTTTCTTTTGATTAGAGTCTTTCAGCCAGCAATCTATCAGTCTCCATAATAGCTTGTGTATTTTCTCATGACTTAATCAATGCTATGTTAGCTTGTTCTTCTTGTTTCTTTGCTAGCTTTTGTTCTTCTATTAATTCAACATCCAACTTAGCTTGAATATCTCTTGCAATTTGTTCATCCAGAGCAATTTGATCTTTTATTTTTAAAGGAACTTCAGGCTTAATTATAATACCTTTTCCTTTGTCTTTAGAAATTAAAGGTTGTGCCTCTTGTGGAACTCTGAACTCACTTGGCTCTTGTACTACTACCTCTTTAGCCTTGGGTCTTGTAGTTGTTGTTGTTGTAGCAGCAATAGTAACAACTTTAGGCTTAGCTGCTTTGATCTGAATAAGTGTCTGAGCCAAAGTGATTTCCTTAATAGTTGTAGGAGCAGCACTATCTTCAACAGTTGTAGGAGCAGCACTATCTTCAACACTAGCAGTAGTAACTGCTTTACCAGCAGTACTATCATCAAGCTTAGTACTTTGTTCATCTTTCTCATCAACCTTTGCTTCCACAGGCATGTAATCAGTATCCAAAACTCTAGTATCAAACATCAATTCATCATCCTGTCTGTCTTGAGTTTTTGTCTTGACAAGTCGAACCGAATATAATATCATGCGACATTGTTTTGACAATGAGAGATTTGACATTTCTGTCTAAGTAAAAAGAGTTTTATCTACCATTCCCATTTTATATTCATGTTTAATAAGGAAAGCTTTTAATCTATCATACCAAGCTTTGGGTGCTTGTTTAAGACCATATAAAGCTTTCTTTAATTTATAAACATGATCTCGGTTTTCGAAATCAATGAATCCTAGAGGTTGTGCCACGTATACCTCCTCATTGATAAAACCATTTAGGAATGCACTTTTTACATCCATTTGGAATAATTTAAAATCTAAGGCACAAGCATAGGCTAATAATATCCTAATAGATTCAAGTCTAGCAACTGGGGCATAAGTTTCATCATAATCGATGCCCTCTTGTTGGTTTTAGCCTTGAGCAACTACTTGCCTTATTTTTGAGAACAATACCGTTTCTGTCTAAACTTATTCCTAAACACCCACTTAGTTCCTATAATTGTAATATTCTTAGTTGTGAAACCTAACTCCCAAATTCGTAGCAATGAATTGAATTTAATTCTCTTGCATGGCGACGATCTAACTTGCATCTCCTAGGCTTCATTCACATTCTTAGTTTTATAGTTGATATACAAACAGTAGAAGTTTACTTTGGTTGTGGGATGTCGGGATCTAAGGGTTTCTTTGGTTAAGTTTCCTATAACATTTTCTAAGGGATGGTTCCGGATTCCTTAAATATTGACTTATTTCGTCAATCTCAAATGTTTTCACCTCCACAACATTTTCGAGGTATTACTTATTCGCATTTTTCCCTAATAAGCTTCTTCTTTATTCAAAGTCATCACCCACCAAGGGTGAAGTCTTAGAGGTGGAGTAGTTTCACCGAATATCACGTTGGATGGATTCTTTGATTTTCCTAGTGTTTGTTAATTAAGAATGATATAAGGCATTTTACAATTTTTTTGCGAGTATCCTAAAAAGACACCTTCGTATGACTTTGGGTCAAACTTGGTAAGGTAGTCTTTGGTGTTTAAAATGAAGCACTTGCTTCCAAACACTCTAAAATAGTCAAGAGTAGGTTTCCTACCTCTCAAGATTTCATAAGGTGTTTTTCCTAGGATGGCTCTAATTAGGATTTGGTTGAGAATGTATGTTGAAGTATCTACGACGTTACACCAAAACTTTTATGGTAACGATTGCTCGTTCAACATGGTTCTACTCATTTCCTGAAGTGTCCTATTTTTCCTTTCAACCACGCTATTTGATTGAGGAGTGCATGGAGCCGAGAAGTTATGAGTAATACCATTGGCATTACAAAACTCTCCAAATTGCACTTCATTATCAAATTCTCTACCGTGGTCGGTTCTTATTGACACTATTGTACATCCTAATTGGTTTTGGATTTTCTTACTAAATATTTTGAATTGATCGAAAGCTTCGGTTTTATCCTTAAGAAATCTAGTCCAAGTATACCTAGAGTAGTCATCTACTATGACTAAGGTGTAGCGGTTTCCTTCGTAACTCCGTACGGCAGATGGACCAAAAAGATCCATGTGGAGAAGTTAAAAGCATCTATTGTTGAGATATGCCTAGCTTTGTGACCTAACGTAGCTTAGTTATACCAATTTTGAAATGCAACACAAAAATGTTGATCAAACCTTAAGCTCGGTAAGTTTCGTAACTAATTCCTTAGAAGCTAACGCATGAATGAGACGCAGATAGCGAAACCTAATCTCACTATGCCACAATGCATGGAGTTTACTCAATCGTTGCCAAGACATATTTTGTCCGTTTGGCTTATTTCCTAAATTCATCACATACAAGCCTTTCTTCCTAATACCTCTACTATAACTTTACTGTCCTTAAGAGTGATTTCACCTATCATGATTTAGAAAAAGTTACTATACACTTATTAACACTTATTTGTCCTATATTTACAAGTAAATCCTAATTATCAACTTTCAACATTTTATCTATTTAGAAGAGAGTCCCCATTAGAAAATCGTACCTTTGCCAATGATGTTACCGCATAGATTACTACCAAAAATGACGTTACCTCCATTGTATGCCTTGTAAGTGGAGAAGAGCTTTCGGTTGCCCGTCATGTGTTTGGAGCATCCACTATCCTTGATCCATTTGTCGGGCTCCAAGTCGACTCCAAGGCATATCTATTTATATAAGACAGTAACTCAAACATTTGGTCCCCAATATCTCATGGGTCCAAAGTTGTTAGTTCCAAACATCCCTTGCATTTGATGCAATTGGTTAGGATGTGAGAACGGAAGACACATTTCCCATGGTATGTAACTTTGACGTGGAAAGTTGTTCCAACTTACGGGAAATCCATGAGGTTGGTTTTGTCGACCAACATGTCTTTTTGGTTGCGGTGTTTTAGGACGAGAATAATTATTATTGACTCTTCTAGGAGGTGGAGTTTTTGATCTAAAATTGGTTTTTGAAATCCGAGCACCAAACTCGAGAGTTCTCTTCACTATGTCAACAAACTCCCTTTAGGCGGAGAAAACTATACATAACTAAGCTTACACCGATTTTCAACACTAAGCCAAATGTTAAGTTCTAATCCTATCTAGAACCAATCTATCACACCTTTTGTATTTTGAGGACTAAAATACTAACCACACTACTTCACTTCACTTCACCTAGACACTAACAAGATCACACCGATCTAATTCTTCTTTCTATGATCACCACGATCTAACTATACATTCTAGGATCACTTCGATCTAACTATTACACACGATAATACAATATACACAAATGATTTACAAGATATGATAAAATCATAACAACGTTACGAGAACACAAACTAAACTATAATATTTCTTGACTTGATGATAAGAAGTATTCTTCTCTTGCACTTGAGGAATTAAGTTTGAATCACTTAGAAACAAATGCTTAAGATTAAATGATCAAAGGATAGTAGGTGATGTATAAATTTATCTTTTAATTCTCTAAGCTCATTTTCTAGACTATTTCTAATAGCTTTTAACCTTTTGTTCTTAGTGATTATCTTTAAACTCATTTTGCATAATTTATCATATTCATTGTCTAAAGCTAAATCATCAATTGATGAGTTTTCATCACTAAAGTAAGAAGATTCGGAACATACCTCATTTGGTGCTTGAGCTACAAGACATGTCTCGTCTTGGATCTTTTCATCATCTTCTTCACCGCTATCGCTCCAAGAACCTCCAACAAATGCTCTTTGGTTCTTGTCTCTCGGTGGCTTTGGACATTCTCCAATAAGATGATTTGGATCTCCGCATCTAAAGCACTTCCTTTCACTTTTGCCGTTTTTGTCGTCTCGGCTTCTTTGAAAGGTCTTTTTGTCGTTCCGAGGTTGTCTTACGAATCTACCTCTTCTCTTAAAGAACTTCTTGAAGTCTCTTACCGCCATGGCGTACTCTTCGTCTTCACTACCGGAAGTCGAACACTCTTCATCACTAGATTCTTTCTTAGCCTTTAAAGCAAGAGATTTCCTTTCAACTTTTGCTTTGACTATTTCGGAATCTTTCTTGATGATCATCTCATGGACTTTGAGGTTTCCAATGAGCTCATCAAGAGATAGTGATGTTAAGTCTTTCGACTCTTCAATCGCCGTGACCTTTGCTCTCCATTTAGGATGTAGAGCCCTAAGAAACTTCCTTACGTAGTTCTTACTAGAATAACCTTCATCAAGAGCTTTAAGACTAGTAATAATAGTATTAAATCTAGCAAAAGCACTATCTATAGATTCGTCTTCGGAAATGACGAATTGTTCATATTGTTGAACCAAAAGGTCGATCTTATTATCTTTGACTTGGCTATTACCTTGATGGGTGATTAACAAAGTTTTCCAAATTTCTTTTGCCGTATTACACATGAAAATTCGTTCATATTCTTTTCTAGGCAAAGCATTGTAAATAACCATTTTGGCTTCATTATTTTTCGCAAGCCTTCTTTTAAGATCATCAGTTTGTTTTTCAAAAGGGACAACCTCATCGAGTTTGGTTTCCGGATTTTGAATAATGGGTTGAAAATCACCATTGGTAATAACATGCCAAAGATCTAGATCTTTTGATTTAACATATGTCTCGAATCTATTTTTCCAATAAATAAAACTATCACTTTCAAAAAGTGGTGGTCTTTGCATAGATTGCCCTTCTAGATATTTGTCGGAATCCATAGATCGATCCAAGCTTTAAAATACAATATATTTTAAAAATCTTGAGTGACCTTGGCTCCTGATACCAATTGTAGGAAACTAGAAGGGGGGTTGAATAGTTTACCGGTTAATTTGACCGTTTTAAAACTTTGCTTATAAAATGCTTTGATTCGAGTTGTATGTCAATCAATCAACAATATGAATCACAACTAAACTATCTAATGTAATGAACTAAGTAAACAATAACAATATAGAGAGATAGAGAAAGAAACGATCAAACCAAGACACCAAGATTTATAGTGGTTCGGCTACGAAGCACCTCTTCGTTCCTACTCCACTCCCCGAGTACTCCACTCGAGATTTCACTATGTCAACAAGCTCCCTTTAGGCGGAGAAAACCGTTTACACGTCGCTTACTTTCTTTTCCGACACTAAGCTAGATGTCGAGTCCTAATCTTAGCTAGAACCAATCTAAGACTTCACTAAGTCTTTACACACTCACAAGATATATACTCTTGGATTGACACACAATCCAAATCACAAATACACAATTGGATCTACACACAATCCAATTTACACAACAACACAAAGTTAATATAATGAAGACTTCTGATCTTGAGGAGGAATAAGGAGATCACTTAATAACAATTCGTATGTAGAAGAATACGATTGTTATTCTCTTGCACTTGATTAGAAGAAGCATGGAGAAAGAAAGAATTAATCACTTGAAACAAGATCAAGGTATGTTAGTGACTAAGATATGTGTTTTAGAAAGAAAGAAAGAAGAGAGAAAAGTAGATCTGAAAAAATTCGTGGCAAAAGGTGCTGTTTTTCAGATGGGGTGGCCTAGTATTTATAGGAGACAAAAAGAGAGTCGTTGTGCTGGCGGCTATCCCGGCGGTCCCTAATATATAAGGGGGCCGCCAGGCTTATAAGGGGGACGCCGTAGACTACGCTTCTCTTTTTGTCTTTTTGTGGGGAATGTGTTATTTGTTTTAGAACCTTCCATTTTTAGGGGAAAATTTTGATTTCAAATTTATTATTTTAATAGTACATTTCTTTTATAAATAAATATTTTGTTTTTATATTTTTATAAAAACACTTTTGTAGAAATGTAAGGTTTAAGAAAAATATTTTCTTAATCACTAATCATTTTTAATGATTTGTTTATCCATACCTTAAGTGATTAATCTTAGAAATATAATTTTACGGTTAGTAATTTATAAACGTTTATTTTTATCATAAACATTTTTACATTTTGTTATTATCAAAACATCGAGAGGTCAAAAAATATAAATAACGTTTTTAGATATTATTTGTATTAACAATATCTCCCTTTTTGATGATGACAAAATATAAGCTCATTTAGTATAAAATTATAGGCTTATAAATTACTAATGAGTTTAATTTCATTTCTCCCCTTTTTTGTCGAATCCAAAAAGGTTGATCGTCGAATTGTAGTAGAGAGAAAGAAATCGACGATTAAAGACTCCCCTTGATGTATGCTCCCCCTCGTTCGGGGCACCAAATGATCGATCTTACGATAATTTATTTCCTACAAAACAAGGTTAGAAGTATAAGTGCAAGCCAACATAGCATGACAAATATCTCAACATTATAATCCACACTTTTGGAAACACATAAATAAAGTTCATTCAAATTCTAAGAAGAGCATATATAGCCATATAGGGCAGTATATGAATATACAACATAATATAATCATAACAAAACACAACATATTAAAGCATCTAATAGAAGAAAACTAGTAGATTATTCTTGAAGTTTATGAGAGATTTTAAGGAGAATTGGTAGTGTTGGATGATGGGAAAAGGGTTGAGGGCCCAATGATGAAAGATTTGATTCGGTTAAGGTCTTCTTTTAAGATATTAAAGATTTTACGAGTTCCCAAGCAACAGTGACAAAAGTCCAAATGAAAATTGACTTGGTCTAGACAAGGAGGATGAGTGAATGGTGAGGAGGGAGGTAAAATATTAGTTAACTCAATTGCATGTTGAATGTTTATATCAAGAAGATTTGAAAGGTGTAGGAGTTCATGCAAATGGTTTTCACTATAATTTTAAATAGAGATTTGTAGAGGTAAGAAAAAGGATGTAGGATTAGATGAATTAGGAGAGGGAGGCAAATGAGTGGTATCAAAGATTGGAGAGTTTGGTGGAGATTTAGGTAGTGAGTTGCTTGGAGATAGAGGAGGCGAGGAAGATGAGAGAAGGTTTATTGTTATATGAGAAGTAGTTGGAGTCCTATTTGGAGGAGGAGAATGTGGTGATGGTGGAAGATTGTGACTTTGTTTCCAAGGTTCAAGAATTGCTCTTTTGTGTTTTCATGAGTAGTCACGAGAAGATTTGTTAGAAGATGACATTGAGACTTTGAGGAGATGTTTATAAGAGAAGTGGTGATTTGAGATAAAAAAGAATAATGTTTATATAGAAGAATTTTGGGAAAGGCATGGTTTTGGTAGAAGAGAGTTCTAATGAGTGTTTAGTTTAGAAGGAAAAGGACAACTAGACCTAGGAAGAATAAGGTCAAAATTCAGACAATGAGGGGACAGGAATATTTCGTGTTTCTCCTGATGGCAGTCCCTTATATTGGTGGCGGTCCCATATATATTAGGGAGCCGCCCAACATTTAAGGGGATCATTTTCTAGAGATTCATGAAATTTTTCAGAAGTTCAATCCTTTTTCAGAGTGGTTAGTAAGAATTAGAAGGGCGATTATGGCATTTCCATCACTTCAAGAATCACATAATATATCTAAAGAAGAAGAGAAATCATGTAATGTAGCAAGGTTTAAGCATATAAATGATTTAAAGGTTTATTAAATGTCACATAGCTAGCATGAAATAATAATGTAGACACATTATACATGTACTTGATTATCCATGATAGAGATTAAGATAGTATTTCATAGTAATAATAATAGTACATATCCCTAGCAATAATTCTAGAGGAATATTTCAACCATCATTTGAGTCAACACTAGAAACTTCTTCAGAGGATATGTAATTAATTGATTAAAAAATGAGTAAGATGAACATAAGGTTTCATGGATGGCCAGTATGATTTGTATTTTGATTTTCGTAGATGAGGATTAATTTTGATGATATGTTCATATAGACGATTTAGAATCATTCCATATGGAATTGGAGAATTTGGTTGATTTTTAATCTTTTCAACTCGTTTGGTTAGAAAGTAGGCAAAGTTGAAAGGAGTACTTATTAAGATGCAATACATCATGTGACATGATGATGCAGGAAGAAATGGTGAGTTATTTTGAGTGCCAAAGGCATTATCTTGAATGATTTCATTCCAAGATCTCATGTCATGACGAAGTTCTTCCTTAAGGATTATGTTTGGAAAAATTGTTTGTCCGGTTGTTGTGATTGATTGGATAATTTCCTTTGGTGTTGGAATGTGTGTTTGATAAGGGGTGTTTGACTCTTGATTAGTTTTCAAAGAGTCGAGAGAGGGTTCTTCAGAGTAAGAACATTCTCCTTCACATGGAATGGAGAGAATTGAGGCAAATGACTCGAGTGAGAACTTAAATGTTCTTTTTAATGTCCAAAATGTTAAGAAGATGTTTAGATTGTCATCTTTGGTGATTTCTATTGAGGAATAAAATTCAAGTAGAAATCTTGGACAAATTTCTTCATGGAGTTCATATATTTTCGAAAGTTTGATAACTTGAAAAAGGGTTTGAATATTATCGTATTTATTGGATTCAGGGGATATAGGTCGACCTTCATGGATTGACCTACATTCTAGGTTTCGAATGATGGGTTTTAGGATATCAGGAATATAGTTTTCATCTGAGATTGTTGGAACGTATGATTTTGTGTACCGTAATTCATCTTCCAAAGTCATTTCACCTATAATTAAAATAAGATAATTTTAGTCAGGTTCCTTTATTTAACTAGATGTCTAGTGTGTGCCTATATGCAACAAATGTGGAGTAACGATTAACTCGACCTAAATATAAAATCCTAAGAGTTAACCCAAACGCTCCATAGTTTGATTTTGCTCAACCAAACAAGTTGAAAAATACATATGAATTATGCATCTCAAAATTTGTTCATGAGATCATTATGCATGTGTTTGAAAACGTTTTTAGGTTGTATTGACAATGCATAACAACAATTTTATTATATTCCTAACGTGAGTGATTTGGAAATGAAATTGGGGTTTCGGTTCAAAATCAATTTTTTGTTTAATCTCACTAATGTATGCAAATCCTATGTCTACGGGAAGTATATTAGTTGTACGTTGTATCCTAGTAGTCTTAATTGTACAAAATTGAAAGAAAAATCAAAAAATCCCTAATTTTAATTTTTGTGTTCATCATGAACCCTAGACTCAAATTGAAAGAAAATAGATGAAATGACTTACAATTGATGATCTTTGTTATATAAGGATTGATTATTAGTGTTGATTTGATTTTCAATTTGATGTTTTGATGGTTGATTTTGAGTTTTGGTGGGTTTTTGTGCGTGTTCGTCAATGGCAGCAGGAAAGGGGGTGTTTGTATTTGTGTTTTGAGAAAATTTAATTTCCACGTTCACCGCACCATTTGAGAAAATTTTAAGTGTTCCAAATTATGTCCTGCTGGTGGCGGTCCCATATCTACTCGCGGTCCAAAATATATTGGGGGGCCGCTATAACAACCCACAATTTTCATCAATGTAAATATCCATCTATTAAATTAGATGCATTGTAATATCCATCTATTAAATTAGATGCACTATAATATCCATCTATTATAAATATATCACCTTCTTATAGGGAAATTTTTTTTGCTTTATTCTTTATGAACATACTTGCGTCTCTAAAGTAAACAAGCTTACGCTTAGGCCTCTTTCAATTGCATCTATAAAGTCTTGTTTATATCATGTAGACATTCCTAATATGTCTAGTCTATATCTTAATATTCATTTTTACCAAGTACATTATTCTCATTTTAATGATTTTCTCAAAAGTTATATCAATAAAAAAGCCATTAAACGTTAAGTTTATATCAAAACCCTAATTATATCTTGTAATGTATAATTTTTATTAAACTGTATGTACATGCCTTCTTTAAAGCATGTGTAACAAGTCATATTTGAATCATATTTTCCCTCCAAGTCAATGTACAACTCATTTAAGATCAATGTATAAGTCAATAATGCCTAAAAACCTAATTAGGTCATTTAAGCTCCTAAACCATGTTTAAACTTTACACCACTTTAACACAATGTACAAGCACTTAATGCATGACTTTTAAACCTTAAACCTAAACCCTAATCTAAAACCCTAAACCCTAAAAACAAAACCCTAAACCCTAATTTCACTTTCAACTAAAAACTAAACCCTAAACCTAAAACTAAGCCCTAAACCTTAATCCTAAGCCCTAATCTCAATCCTAACACTAATCCTAAACCTTAATCTACCCTTAATCCTAACCCTAATTTACATTTTAAAACCCTAAACCTAACCCGAAAGAAAAACCAACCCGGCACCATTTTCTTTCCATTTTGACCTATTTTTACTCCTAAGCTAGCACCCTAACACCTCAAACACCTTTATTACTAACCAAGTAGCTTACAAGCACCTCCATCACCTCCTTGTAAGCTACTTGCAAACAAAAACCTCCTTGTCACCCTTGTTCCTAGCCGTGGCCTCCAAAACCCTCTCCACATCTCCAAACTAGCTTCTAGCCTTGCATACTCACACCATAGCTATTCCTTGTCATCCTTAACTAGCCCTAGATATTTTCATCACATAAACTTGGGCACCAAGGGTCTTTCTCCCCTATAAATACACGAACCAAAGCACCCTTTCAATTCATCCCACACATCTCATCTCATACCCTCAAATGGAATTCTAACCCTTCCATAGCAGCAATAGAAGATCAAGAGAAGTCCCTAAGCTCAGAATAGAAGCCAAGAAGCAAGAAAAACAAAGTCTTGAAGCCATTTCTAGGCGTACGAGTCATAAAAACCCATTTCGACCCATTTTAGCTCAAGTAAGCCTAAGATCTTGTTCCATAAGCTTATATTATGTATTATAATGTTCATAATACTCTTAAGATCATATATGAACTTTTGTTTGAAGCTTTGAATCTTCAGACCTATGTGTTTCTAATAAAAACCTTAAAAATGACTCATTTTGATTTTCTAGCTAACGGATCCTTTTTCTAAACTTTTGTTACGTTAAAACTTCTTATTTTAGCTTATACTAATAAGCTATAACCTGCAAATATCATTTGGAATCCTAAAATAAGCTTGCATGGCATTTTGGACTTGTTTTGCAAAAGTATTCCATGCAAGGGGTATATATCATAACTTTCTGAAATTTATAACTAAAGGGGCTGAAAATGTCATTTTCTTAAACTTATAACTAAAAGGACCTGTTTTGCCAAGTTTCGAAGTTAAAGGTTTATTATATATATACTTTTTATATAAAGGACTAAACTTGTAAATGTTTATAAACCCAGGGTACATATTGCCAATTTTGCAAACTTGTAAAATATTATATTTTTATATTAATTATAAAAATATATATAAAAATTATTCTAGCTTTTGAATAAACTTAAAACTATAATGTATCACATTACTAAGGAGCTTCATGTGAGGGGTTTCATTTGGGTATACGTTTTGACGAGTTTGCTAGATTTACGATTTAAAGTGTCCTGGCTCCTCAAACGTTTACTACATGACCTCTGAATTATGATGGCCCAAACAGTGATACGATATTTCCATAATAAATCCAATCAAAATGATATTTCATTATGACATAAAACATATCCAATCAAACTAAGACTTGACATATTACCCAGGTTGTGTGACGAAGCCGTTACTTTCATTTTATATACTTTTGCCATCAATCGGATTTCCCTGTACTATTAAGGTGAGTTCATAGCCTCGCATTCATTCTTTTAAATATTTCATAAACCCGCGAGGGGGGTATGATTGTTAAAATTTAATTAAACTATATATATAATATAATAAAACAAAATATATATAATTTAAAAATAATCAACAATGATCAATAAAACCGGGAGCAGTATAGAATTTTCCCGGGTCGTTAATCCCCAACGAGGCTGTGCTGGAAAATCGATACAGTCGGAAGATTGGAGTTTGAAAGAGAGTGATTGATTTGAGAGTGTGGAAAGTTAAATTAAACAATAACAAGCAAAAACGATTAAGAAAAACCTAAAAATTATGAAATTAAACTAGAAAACGAGAGCACGAATCCCGAACAAAGGGGCAAAAACCTAAAAACTTCAAAATTAACCCTACGGAGAAATTTTTGCTTCTAAACTACTCTAGGGGACTAATAACGAAGAATGAAAAAGACTAGACTGAAAACGGAGGTCGTTTGACCCAAAAACGAGTCAAGACAAAAACCGCACCCGAGCCCCGTTCTTTAAAAATCAAAAAGTTACAAAAATGACCCTACGAAAATTTTTGTATTTTTCCTACGAAATATATGACTAAAGAAAATTTTCTAAAAAAGAAAAATATTTTTTTTGATAATTTTTGTATTTTTTATGAATTTTTTAAACTTTTAACTAAATTAAATTATAAAAAATACTAAACTACTTTTAAAAATTCTGAAAAATTTACCTAAAATACTAGACACTATAACTAACCTACGAAAAATAAGAAACCAAAATTTGGCTTATAAATAAGCCCGAAAATAAGCTGAAACAGCTTATAGCTTAATAGGGGCCAAAAGTGGTTAAATATTAAACCACTTGGGACTCTAACAGAGAAGTCCCAAGGGCGCAGCGGTAACACTTTGTCTCCTCTTTTTTTTTTCAAAAACTTTTTGAACCAAACTTGTTAAGCTCCTTGAGCTTAACAATTTTTAAAACTACAACTTTTTGTAAAAGCTTATAAATAAGCTTAAAAAGAGCTTTTTAAATCGGACAGAAGCTTAAATAAGCTTAAAGCAAAGGTGCTTATGGCTTTTTGGGCTTTAAGACTAATAAGCTAGAGCTTGAACTAAAAAGCTTAAAGAAGTAACTAACCTATCTTAAATAAGCACTAAAGAGCTAAAATCTACCACTAAATAAGCTTAAAAGGGCTTAAGCTTAGACAGAAACTTAACAAAGCTTAAAACTTAAAAATGGCTTAATCTCTTGACTGTTTACACAAAATAAGCAAGGAAAATAAGAAAATGAGCACACTCATCTTAACACACAAACCAAATGATCTACTAGGAACAAGAATAAGCAACTGAGATAAGCTTAATAAGCCAAAAAGTGGCTTAATACCCACAGCAGTACTAACTTAAGAGTTAGTACTGTTGGTATTGGATTTGGCTTTTAAAAACCTCAATAA
>BQNB010047209.1:7500-43256 GCA_026074375.1 Tanacetum coccineum | reverse complement strand
GGACGAGGTAATGATAGATTATCAAAATGAAACGACTCATACTCAGGAAGAGAGTAATTAGCATGAGTAGTGGTACTGCCACTTCTCGTCTCTTCCGTATGATCGCTAAAAGATTCGAATTCGGGTAAGGAATTATCCGAAAAAGAAAGAGAAGTTTCGGACGAATCACTATCCATGATTAGAATAGGATTGTCTTTCAAATATTCGATATTAGAAATAAGACGACTAACTTTCAACAATTTCTCACGAAGGATAACGTCTTGGATTTGAAGAATGTCTTCTAAATCAAACTCTTCCTTTTCTTGACCGACTTCATTTACCTCCTCTAGGCTAACGTACTCGATGTCTTCAAAATAATCATCATCACTCGAAGTATCATCATTTGAATCAAAATCGGCTTCAATAATTCCCGGTGGAACTGGATCAATATGAGCAAGTTCACCGGCGAACTCCTCGAAAATAGGGTCGATCTTAGAAGAATGAACAATCGAAGTATCACGGTTAATCAAAGATTCCATAAGATCGGACTCAACATTAACACGATTATTATCACAATTAGGCACATCACTCGTATCGTCGGAAATACCCTCGAACTCACTTGGGATTGGGACAAGGTTCTCAACACTAGACTTTATTACTTCGTCTAATTCCGTTGCCAGAATAGTGTCGAGATACTCATCTCCTATTTTTAGAGAATTATCGGGCTCCTGGATCGGTAAGTCGGTTGTGATTGCTAAAGGAATATAATCATCCTCATCATCACAAGTAACAGAAAGCATGTAACGACAGGCAGCAACATACTTTTCATCTTCGTAAGCTTTCTCCTTTTTTCGAACTTCGCTTCCCCATACATTAAAATCTTGCTTAAGTTTTCGAATTCTAATCTCACAATCTCTCTCATATTCTTCATCAATCTCCTCGCCTCGAAATCTTTTAATACCCAAATCATTTATTATTTCCTTCATCTCTCTATCGACCAATTGCTGTTCATGCATCATTTCCTCGATACTCATATCCTCTATTTTCTTTCTTCCATCTCTTATTATTTCTTCAAATTTTTCTTCCAATTTATTAAGGATTTGTAGAATTCCTTGATGATCGACGGAGTCTTGCGGGGGTTGTGGGTGGTCAAAACCGGAATAATCATAACTCGGATTAGGTTCATAGCAAGTTTCATTGATCGGTTGACATTGATAATCATATATAGGACCCCCGTAATACCTCAACAAAGATATTGTTGAGAAAAACTCGGTGAATTTTAGGATAATAATTACATTAAAAGTTTGATTGTAACAAATATGCACACTGCTCCTATTCCATAGATTAAATGAGAACTTGGTGAACAATCATAACCATCAATGAGCATTATTTCCACATAACTCACACAAAGTAAGTCCTCAAATTGAGTTTGTGGAGGGTAGTAGACACTTGGAGAAACATTTGAAAGAATGAGGTTTGAATTATAAATGAATGAATGCTCATTTGAAAAATCGTGGGAGCTCTATTAATGGTTTGATTGCTTGTTCGGGATTAGAGATAACGGAACGTTTGTGGACAATTATATCCGAAATGACACCTTTCCCACAACACTGCAATTGCATTGTTTGACAAAAAATTCCATCATAATGAATCACCGCACTCTAACAACAATGAGGGTCAATCTGTGGAGGACCTTGCGAAGATTTTACACCGGGGTCTTGATTGACAACGATTGGCTCTTGAAGAGCATTAATAACGTTGGTATTGTCATCGATGAGCGGAATAATCTTGAAAGACTGAAAATTCCATTTTCAACACAATACGCATGCAAAATCATTATCCGAAATTTCTTTCAGTATAATGCACACCACGACAAATCCGAACATCAACGGGGTTCCACATCTCACTACGCGGAGAAGGTACGGGAGTAAGATCTTCTGTCTTCAAAACTTCCTATCTAACAACATTCGTTAGTGTACAAACTTCCACAAGTCGAACAGTCTTTGATCCGTAAAGAGATTTTGAAATGATAGAACCCATAAAATTAAACAATTTAGAGGATAAGAAGAAAAGAATTAAACGGATAAGAGAAAAAGAAGACTAATTTTAGGATTATTGAAAATAAGGAACATAAGGAAAGAAACATATACAATTATATTTATTATTTTGTTTGGATTTTAGAAAGAAAATAAAATGGAAATAAAAATATATTTTGTGTTTTTTTTTAAATATTTATAAACGAAAAGGAAAAATAAAAATAAAATAAGAAGAAAAATATTTTGGATTTTTTTTATATCTATTAGATTTCGAAAATAAATAGTCCGAAGTAATGAGATCTTCAAGGCTCGACACAACAATCCCGTAAGATCGCTACACTCCCCCGAGGCGCCAAAAACGGATTCCGGCCAAATCAATACATATAACATATATATAATATATAATATAAGTAATAATAAGGATATAAACAATTATATATATATATGTATTTCCGTCGGTTAAAGAAATTAACGTTTACCAAAGCGAATTCCAAAAACCTTCGTGTCGTTATCCTCAACGAGAGATGAAGGGAAATCTACGTTCAAGTTTGTAAATCCCCGAGCTTGAAATAGTCATAAAAGGTTTTGGTTTGGTTTCTGTCATCTACTAAAAGGAATAAAAAAGGCCAAATATAAAAGGAAACTAAACTATGGTTTTAAACTATTTTATTAACTAAATTAAATCTATTATTTACAAGCAACATGATTATACTAAAAAACTGATTCAAAAGATATAAATGACGAAAACTGCTAAGTGACGAAAATTTCATTAAGCGTGGGCTTAGTTTTAACGAATTAAAATGACAATAAAATGAAATGCTTTAAAATAATTACAAGAAATTAATTGAAAGACAAACTTATGATTAAATTATTTTTTAAATCTGTTAAACCCGCACCTAAAATATCCAAATCACTATTCACTCTAAAAGCACTACTAAATCTACTCCTACTCATAAAGTATATAAAAAACTAAACATTTAAAAAATAAAGCTACACTAATTATGGCATAAAATAGAAAAAACATAAAATAAAACAATAAAATAAAACTACACTAATTAATTGAAAAAGGATTAGAAAATGAACCGAATGGAGACCCAATTTAAACGGAAAACCACCCGTTATTTTACTAAAACACTAATCAAGTCGGTTCTACAACATAAACCTAAGCTCCACGCCTCATGAGTTGACCGGTACAAAAAATTTAAACAACAAACACAAACTGTTATCATAAAAACTATACATATCAATTTAAATCACAAAAAAATGATAATAGAATTAATAAGTCAATATTATACTTTCAGTTTACAATCGCAGGTGAAAATGAAACAAATCCAACTCCTAAATTTTTAACTAATGAAGCCCAATTCACACATGTTATTAATCAAGCCAAATGGCCCAAAACGAAATGATAGGCCCAAACGAATTTTACAAACCAAACGAGATCCTTTGTTGCACATCCACATATTGATAATGAAAAAGATTTTAAACTAACAAGCTTTAGCACAAAATAAGCAAAACTTATAAGCCAGAAACATTAAGATCACTCTATTAAGCTATGACACCAAAATAAATCATGTAAAAATGAAAACTAAGGGTAACGAACACAAGTAAGAATAATAAATGAGACTTAATCGAATAAGCACAAATCACTTAAGATCGATATTAAAACCACATAGGCAAACGAAGTTAAGCAAATAGCATGATGAGTTGAACAAATCTAACAACCTAATAAGCTATAGGATGAAATATAACAATTAGCTAGATGTAATTAGCTAAAGAAAAAGAAAAAAAAATAAAAACAAAAAAAAATTAACAAAAAAAAAAAAAAAAAAAAAAAAAAAATAAAAAAAAAAAAAAAAAAACGAGATCTAAAACGACAAATTCTAATAAGCCTACAATCTAAACGAAATGAGCATTTAACGAGGAAATAAGCTAGGAGATAAGTAAAAAAAAACATAGATAGCATTAATCACGCCAAACGAAACAAATCGTCAAACAGTAAAGCAAATAAGCTCATAAAATTTGATCTTACACTAAACCAAATAAAATGAATAGAAACTCATAATTTCAGAAAATAAGAACTCCTATTTAAACAAAACAAAATAAGCATAGCACTAGAGCTAAATTAAAAAATGTGAAAAAGGGGCCTTTTTTTTTTTTTTATTTTGAACCTATTATTTCGAAAACCCTTAAAAACTAAATTGATTGAATCGAGTAAAGCTTAGAAGAGCGTATAGGAGTGTAATCATTTAGCCTTTTGTGAACTTTTGAATACGCAATAGCCACTAAAATAAGCATGAAAAGTACTTAATGAATAGCTAAACAAATATAACTAGAATCGAGCAACAAGAAAAGAATAAGCTAACCAGGATCTTATAATAAGCTCTCGAACAAATTTTTATTACATCAATTAATAACGGAGACAAGAGATGAGTACAATAAGCATTAAAACTAAAATAAGCAATTACAAAAAAGAAATAAGCTAAAAATATCTAAACTAAACTAAAAAAAATAAAAGAAAAACTAGCTCCAAATTGAAGGGTGTCGTCTTCATTTATAGAGTGAGAGAAGGGGATAAAGTGTAAATTGCATCCCATCATTGGAGTATCATTTGCCAATCATTGCATGGGAAACTGCCACCTCGGAAGAAATGACGTGCCTTCTCCAATGAGCAGAGGACACGTATGACTTTCATCTCAGCTTCCTTTGTACGCTAGTTATAACCGCTTGATCATTTCTTTTGAAAATTGAATTGAGAGATATGAATATTTACTCCTCCACGTGTCAACTCATCATACGCCCTTTTCATTTCTAGAGCATAATTACGTGACATTTTTTTTGAATTTATTTTGCATCATGTGAGACTGATGTAGGGTGAAGTCATTTTTTTTATATAGATTAATCTTGGCTTTTTGTTTGTTTGGGCTGGCCCAGCCCATTAAGTGGGTTACGGGCTGGCCCAATAAAATTCGAGGGCACCGTTGGACTTGTCTTCTCGCGCTTCTTCCGATCCGACTCTAGTTTTGTCTGTTTTCCTTGTTTTTGGCCTTTTCCTTGATATCCGATACATGCACATACACAAACACAAAAACAACATATTTTTGCAATTTTTATTATGTTTTTGGTCTTTTGGGTTCGTTTTACAAGGTAAAAAGTATGTGTAAAATAGCGAATACCGGCTATCATCCTTAATAGGCTGCAGAGATCTATTCAGTTTGAGAGTCACATTAACGTTTCCAGATATTGAATAAAATGCTTAAAACAACTTATGTTATAACTATTATATAATTCATCATCGATGTGCTTTCAAAAATCAAATCCTCGGATTCATATCATACCACAATACTATGGAGCGCTTTATATTAGAGGGAGATTTTTTCATCCTTGTAATACGTTCGACTGAGTTGTTGGTTTTACGATTTAAAGTGCCCTAGCTCCCAAAATGTTACTAATGACTTCTAATTATGATGGCCCGAACGGTGTTATTATTATCTTAAACAAAACCAACAATCGATGTAAATTCTTACATAATCAATCCCAACTAAGACTTGACATATATTACCTCAGGGTGCCGGACAGAAGCCGTTACTTTCCTTTCATATAATCCGCTATCAATTCCTATAACTTTCACGGTGAGTTCATATCCTCGCATTTAATCGTTTTATAAACCCGGAGGGGATACATCTATAAACATGAATGCAATTATTTTTGTAGCTATTACAATTCACTATTGCCTAAGCATCGCTTTGCCTTTAAGTCCCCAAATCATGAACATTAATTACTCTCCGTAGAAAGAGACCGAATGATGTGAATAGGACTATTTGGTACCCCCTGGACTCCCCGTTGGTGTACCCAGTTAAGTGTAACCAATTGCACATCATTAGAAATCACGCAGGTATTTTGGCAAAGGTACCCGCAAGGGCTATAATGTATCACCATACCCTAAGGCTTTGGATTCATGAGTTAATGGCAATAATAATATGTTTTCAATACCGGGTGTAGATCAACGTAACCCGAATATCCGCATTTGCATTCAAATTATATTACATAAACTGTGGATTCACTCAACCTTTGTGTTACTTTTAGCATTTTTATCTCAGGTACTTATGGCACGGAGTTGGCGAGGAACATGAAGATGGAAAAAACCATTATCATTCAACACTTTGGTATAAAACAGAGTTGGGACATCTCTTTTTATAAACTCTGAATGAATAAAATGAATGAATAACTTATTTTCATAAAACGACTCTTTTGATTCTTTTTCTCTATGGATTATTGACATTGTAACCTTTACAGTAATACCCAGATTAGCTTCCGAATGCTATATGTAAAAATGGGGTGTTAGAAGATTTGGTATCATGAGCCACCTTATAGAGAACAAGTTTAAAACCATAACTATAACGATTTCTTTTCATCCAAGAAAGTCCCGTGCGCATATCCCCCGGAATGGTATGAAAAAGTTACATACTATTATATTACTAAATAAATAACTTATGTTATTTACTGCTGGGTTGTTAAGCAGAACGATGTCTTCCCCCACATCCTACTGCTAATTGAGGATGCCGTGTCTTCTAATTCCCAACTAATTTCCCCTGCTTCTCCGGAAGGATTGGGGAGATTATGTCCTGGCCTCATCTAGGGAAACTTCTCTAGTGGTCCATTTATTGGAATTGTCCCCTAGCCTTCACCGACCCCCTTTCGTTAGTCACGATGATCCTTACATGAAGTGTTGAATACAAGCTTTTATACTGAAAAATCTCCAAGCCCGCCTCCATTATCATACCTCAAAAACATCAAGAATTCTTTCTTCCAGAAGGACTTCCTTTCACCAACAACATCATCTTCTTCTACCCCTTCCAACCTCAAACTTTAAGATTGCGAAAGCATCTCACAAGTGCAACTATCTAGGGTCCAGAAAAACAAATCCCTGATATTTAAATACCTGATGCAATCCCCATCAACCATATCGACATATGAAAATGGAATCGAAGGCCTTAGGAAAAGAACTGTACTATTTAACGAGATTTTGGATGCTCTGGAAGCCGAACTTCAGCAAGCTCAAACTTAGATTTCTAACTCCAGAAAAAGCAAATAGATGCCAACCATTAAATTTCTCTAGCCCCTAGAGGAATTGCTGTCATTGGGAGAACATATACAATGACATGGAAACTATTCACCATGCAACATAGAAAATCTCATAAGACTCCATCATCGAACTCCAAAACCGCATGGAAAATGACATCCAGTTTCAAGTTTAAAAGTTCAGTGTTGTTAGCTTTTAAACATACACGGATTGTGGTAAATATAAAAACCCTTGTCAAATCTTGACTATGTCTAGTACGATGGCCACGTTTGTTCTTATATACAAAGGCAATCCCTTATCCTACCGTGTTTGTTCTTACCACTGTATCTTCTCTCATCAGTATTCATCATTCTTCATACCATCGCACATTCATCATCATACCAAACCTTTAGAAATCACCATTGTTAAAATGCTTAAATATAGCTTATTTTTTAAGCATTGTCAAGAATAAGCATTATTCTCTTTAAATCCATTTTAAAGAAGAAAAAGCCATTATACTTGGTTATCAGTCTTAATTACATGTTATATTTTGTGGTTAGAATGCCTCCAAAAAGAAGCCATCAACAACAGAAGCACGCTTAGACTTAAGATGCCATAAGAAAGTTTGAGTTGCTGATAGTGGCACCTCGGCGCTAAAACACAACTGCGACAATGGCAAGTTCTAGTAATCCCGACAGGAACTCCGTCCTAACAGAACTCCTACAGTGAAAACAGAGAAACTACAAAGAGTTTAATTAGCTTCAACCTTTCTACTTTAATGGTAGGGAAAGACATAAAGGCCTATTCGCTGTTTGAACGAACCGAACAGTATTCCCCCGTACAGATGTGCCGAAGAGAATAAAGTAACATTTGCTACTGTTCTTTAACAGACGATCCATGTCCTGGTGAATGCATATGCTCAGCTATAGGCATAGAGGCAAGCCAATCAAATCACACGGACTTAACTAAAAGAGGCATCTGACAAAACAAGTACTGTCTCTGA
Organism: Tanacetum coccineum; assembly: GCA_026074375.1. Lineage (NCBI taxonomy): Eukaryota > Viridiplantae > Streptophyta > Magnoliopsida > Asterales > Asteraceae > Tanacetum > Tanacetum coccineum. The sequence continues at coordinate 35,176 of BQNB010047209.1, read as the reverse complement.
CTGAGATCAGAAAGTAAAGGAAGAAAAACCTGTTTACACAACACTGATTGAAAGGGAAATGGTTTAAACCTTATGTTAGAAAGATTCAAGAAGTATGTTCTATGTCCAAACATGTGCCACACATCGATAAACTCTAGAATCTTTTTATCGGGGGACTACCTGCGAAGCATTGAAGGAAAGGTTACTGCCTCTAAAAAAAACTCAAACTTTAGAGAAGCCATCAACAAGCCCAAAGGCTAATGGATCAAGTAACTAAGGCCTGCTCCAATGCAATAATCGAGGTGACAACAAAAGAAAGTTTGGAATGATAAAGAACTTTCAACAACAGCTCCCGCAGCAACAACAACTACCGCAACACCAACAATCGCTACAACAATCACTAAAACCAAAGGCAAGAAGCTGGTAGAGCCTAGCGTGTTAACTCCATCAAAACAGTAGTATGCCGGAGACTCCCTTGTGCAAGAGATGCAATTTCCATCATACTGGACCTTGTACTGGCAAATGTAATATTTGCAACAAGGTGGGTCATTTGAGTAAGAACTGCCGAAACAAGAAGCCAGCCACTAGAAGTAATCAACTACCAGTGACATTGTATGTCATGCCTTGGAGGAAAAAGAGCCTAGTACAAATCAATGCCGCCAAGACCAACATCAATGCCCAAGGAAGAGCCTACATGCTGAAAGATAAGAATGCTCAATAAGACCCAAACGTAGTTACGGGTATGTTTTTATTAAATCAGCATTTAGTTAAAGTATTGTTTGATTCCGGAGCTGGTAGAAGCTTTATATCCATATCGCTTGCCTTTAAGCTAAATATCCCATCTATTACAATAGATACCTTTTACGATATCGAAATACTGATTAAAACTTAGAAAAAAAAAAAAAAAAAAAAAAAAAAAAAAAATAAGCACAAACCACAGTTATTAAAGTTGCACTTAACCCTGCTAAATCAACCTTTCAAAATCGATCTCATGCCAATTAAGCTTGGTAGTTTTGACGTTGTCATCTATGGACGGGTTATCCAAGAAACATTCCAAAATTTCTCTGGTGATGGAGAAAGTCGTTCACAACCTAACAATGGGGAAACTTAATCATTCGAGGTGAGCAAAGTAACACCTCACTAAATCGCAAAATCCTGTAATAAAAACCGTAAAGGTATATATCCCGAGGTTGTCAAGTTTTCATGATTCAAGTAATGGAGAAGAAATCAGACGAGAAGAAACTAGAAGACATTCCGTGATCACGAATTTCAATTTTTTTCCGAAGATCTACCTTTCTCCCTCCCGTTCGCCAGTAAATTTCTAAATCACTAATCCCCCGGAGCAGCACCTGTAGCTCGAACCCTTAAGATTGGCTCCTTCAGAAATGCAGAAGATTATCTAACCAACTTCAAGAACTAACCGACGAGGTGTTTCATTCGACCAAGTAAAATCGCCTTGGAGCTCCCTCTATCTTATTTGGTAAAAAGAAGAAGATCTTTCAGAAGTGGTATCATTACCGAAGTTAAGTAAACTTACCATAAAAGAATCGTATCCTTTACAAGATCGATGACTTATTCAACAACTTCAAGTTTCAAACGTTATTCAAAAATCGACTTAAGATCAGGTTATCATCAACTGAGAGTAAGGGAATAAGATATTCCTAAGACTACTTTCAGAACAAGATACGGACACTATGAATTTCAAGTATGCCATTTGGTTTAACAAACGCACCTGCTGTATTCATGGATCTCATGAATCGGTATTAAACCATACGGATAAATTACGTAATATGTTGATCGATGATAATCTTAGCTATCTTGTAACGAATAAGAAGCATGCTAATCAACTTAGAATTATCTTGGAAGTACTCCTAAACGAGAAATTGTATGCCAAGTTCATCTAAATGTGATTTCTGATCATATCTGTAATTTCTTTGGGGTCATCTCATCGATAGTTAAGGACTTCATGTTGACCCTGCCAAGATTGAAGGCGGATATAATTGGACAGCTCTCACTACACCTACAAAAGTGCTCATTCTATAGACTCGCCTGCTATTACCGAAGATATATCAAGGTTTTCAAAATGCAAGCCTTTGACTAAATTAAACCCAGAAAAACAACATTATTCTGGGCAAGAACAAGAATCAGCTTTTCAACTCCTAAACAAAACTCTGTGAAGCACTAATCCTTAGCATTACAGTAGGAAACGATAATTTTTTGTCATTTACTAAGATGCATCTCTCAAGGGTTTGAGTTGGTATGAATCTAAGAGAAAATTCACTTGGCTTATGCATCTCGACGACGCAAACCTCATAAGAAAACTAGACCAACACATGATCTTGAATTTAGGATCATATATTCGCTCTAAATATCTGGAGACACTATCTATACGGTAACAATAGTGTACAGTTTCACTGATCACAAACCTCAACAACATATTCTCATCAAAGAGAATTGAAAATGTATCAACGCCGATGGGTAGAATTACCGCAATTATGATTGTGAGATTTACAATCATCCCGAAAGCAAATGTTGTAGCAGATCCTTATGCTGAATGAAACGAATCACCTCTCCGATTCGATCATTATCTAAACTTCATCCAAAATTACCATCTCAAATTCTGAACCCAAAATGAACTCGCAAGAAAAAATGTCAAAAACGGAACCTACAGGAATGGACAAATCTTGAAATCGTCCTGATGGAACTTGATTTGTATCCAAAACCCAAGCTGGTTACCAGCTTTTGGGCGTTTGAGAGACTTAATCAGGCATAGTCCTCATAATCAAAATATTCTATTCACCCGGGTTCTGATAAGATGTACCATGAATTTAAAGAAACTCTATTGTGGCCTAACCTAGAGCAATCATCGAGAATATTAGCAGTGTTACCATGTCTAGATTAAAGCAAATGTCAAAAGTATCCGGCATATTGTACAACGGAAATCCTAGGGAAATGGGAGAGGATAACAGGATTTGTTACAAAGCTACAAAACCTCACCAACATGAAGCCATCTGGGTCATTTCGTTCGGTTTAACCAAAATCAGCACATATTCATTCCTATTCGAGCTGATTGATATATGGAAAACTCGTTACATTATACATCAAAAGAAATAGTCTCTCGACATGGCGTACAATCCTCTATCATCTCGGATCGAACAGTCATTTCGACATCCAATTCGGGCAATCATAGCAAATGCTTGGGTACTCATCTAGACATGAGTACATTCATATCATGCCGTAAAACTGATGACAAGTGAAAGAAACAATCCATACACCAAAGACCTGCACGAGTCTGTGTTATATATTTCGGGAAAGGATGGATAAACATTTACCACTTAATAAAATTTTCCTACAATAACATTATCATGCAGTATCAAGGCAGCACCGTTTCGAACACTTTATGGTCAAAAGTTCGATCACCTGTTTGATGGCCGAAGTTGAGATTCTCCAACTTACGGGACCATAATAATTCAAGAAACCACTGAAAAGATCGTACAAATTCGTATTGCGTTGCAAGCGCAAAGAGATCCGACAAAGAAGTTACGGCTAATGTAAGGTGAAACCTTGAATTTCAAGGTTGCATCGTTGTTATGTTAAAAGTATCACCCCGTAAGGGTATCTTTCGATTTCTGAAACGAGGAACGCTAACCACGATACATTGGACCATAAAATTGCTTATACAATTGTTTCCATGCATACAAACTAAGCTTCCGAAGACTTAGTATATCCCCCATACTTCCACATTCTAATCTCAAGAAGTGCTTATCCGAGATCTCTTATTATTCCGATGAAAAGAATTCAATCTTGTCCCGTTTCTTCTCAAATTGAGTTCAAGTCACGTGTATATCCTCCAAGACCTTCCTAAATGCTAAAAACACAAAAAGAAATGATTAAGCACGCATTTTGGGCATATTTGCATGATTTAGGGGGTTTGACCCCGAAAAAGTTTATAAAATGACACATCATCAAATACCCCTACACTTGGTATTTTCTTGTTCTCAAGCAAATAGGCTTTTTTACCTAGACAATAGCAATATCAGGGGTATTTATATAACAACTCAGAATTTTCATCAACCTACTTTACTATTATCACAATTATACGGGGAAATTTTTCGCTTTATTACATTACTTGCATTGTCAATATCTCATTAAGCAAGGTAACTTGCATAACTAAAGTAGACAAGCTCACACAACCTATCTATGGCAATCCTGTCTTCATATATGTCAAGCAAACATCACAATATGTCAAGTCAATATCATCATATCCTTATTACAAAGTACATTATTCCTATAATGTACCATTCGCAACGTTATATCAAAACAGGCTTTAAACCGTTATCGTATATCTCTAAACCCTAATTCCATGAAGGGTTAATATCTAAAGTGAATGTACAAGCTACTAAAGCATATATACAAGTAATATAACATTTCATTTGAAATATAAACTCCCTCCAAGTAAAGTACAAGTCATTAAAAGCTCAGTGTACAAGTCATTAAGCATGATCTCCAAAATAGCCGTTTTACCTCCGTTTTCATTCTATTTTCTTCACCATCATTTATGTACAAGCTACTACACTCAATATACAATGTGTAAACCCTAATTATTCTATTCATAAGCTTTCATACATCTTTTTACACTCAAAACCCTAATTCAAAACCCTAAACCCTAAAACCGAGCTAGTTTCTAAACTATGACCCGTTTCTTCATTTTTATCCATTGTAAACCTAAACCAATACTCAAATAAGTTGTAATAACATTAATTACAACATTTTCAACCATATTACATCATCATTTCACCATATTAACAACAGTGTACAAGAAATAAATCTAGAAACCCTAAATGAGCCCTAAATGATCATTCAACCCGTTTTCTCGTTTCTAACCATTTCATTCTCAAGTAAGCAACCAAGAGTCATTGTAAACTCATAAAATGAGTTTACAAACCATTATCCATCATTATCCATCATTACTTTGACAATGTACAAGAATTACAAAGCTAATGACCTATACGTGCCCTAAAATGACCCGCGACCTTATTCATTCATTTTCAACCCATTTTAACCCAACCCACTTATCAAACCTTGATTTATAGTCCTTTAATAACAACCTTAAGATCAGTAATCTATCATCTTGGATCAAGTACACACGAAAGATAAGCTTGAAAACACCAAGAAACCCTAATTGAACCCTATGTGGCCCGTGAACCCTTTTCTTGCAAGATTACCCATTTTAAACTCTCATTTGCACAAAAGTACCTCAATGACAAGCACCTATATGTTCCTAAGCAGCTTACCCACCTGATATGACCATTTTGTGGTCTCAAATGAAGCCATATAATGGCCTTGTTGGCTTAATTTCAGCCACGGCACACTTACACCTAAAAACCATCTTCATAAGCTTCCACCTTGCACCATAGCCTTCCTTACTCAGCCCCTAGACTCTCCACATCACCCCCCATGTGTCCTAACCTGGTTACCAAAGTTTCTTGGCCTCTAAGGGTTGCTAACACTATAAATAGGACCCTAAACCTTTCATTTCAAAGCATCCCCCACTTCCTCCTCTATAACCCATCATAGCAGCAATCCTTTGCTCAATATGAATTCTAAGAGATCCTAAGAAGTCTCAAGATCAGAAAGGAAGCAAAAGAAACCAAGAAAAGAAGCCCGGGAGTCGTTATTCTAGGCGTACGAAGCTAAAAGTCCCGATTTCGACCCGTTTCTAAGCTATAAGCTCAAACCCAGGTTCTGAATGTTCTACTTCTGATCCTACACTCTTATAATTTTCATATGATCCTAAATATACTCATGTTAAAGTTTCATAACTCAATTCATGCTCATTTTTTCTGTTTGATCCAAAACAGTCACCCGAAACCCTAAATTTCACGTTTTTACTTAAAACTAAATGATTTATAATGGTTAAATGTTGTTATAAATCTATCCTAGCAGGCTTAACTAATGTTAAAATAATCCCCACCCCTTTTATTGAATTAATGAAGGGAATTTGAACTTAAACCCGCGCATATACGTTTTGAACCCCTAATTTGACCCGTTTGCTTCCTAGCACTTAACGAATCATTATTTTAACATTGCATTGGTTAAATCTTCATATTTAGTTTATTTATACTTATAAATTTCTATTGAAATGTTAAAATAAGCTTTGCATGGCAATTTGGACATGTTTTGTAATTATAATCCATGCAAGGGGTATATATCGTAACTTTCAGAAACTTATAACTAAAAGGACTGAAATGTCATTTTATCAAAGTTATAACTATAGGGGTCTATTATGTCACTTTCCAAAGTGCAAGGTTTACTTTGTATATCTTTTAAAGTTAGACCAAACTCGTAAAAGTGCAAACTCCGAGGGTATATTTTGCCACTTTCAACTGGAAAGGGTCTAAAAATGTAACATTTTTGAAAAAGTATAAATCATCGTTTAAAACCTTACAAGACATAAACTATAATTAACGCGTCTCGTGTTAACATTTCCAGATATTAATCAAAAACACTTAAACGATATATCGTTTCATTACATACTATGGGAGCTTCATATTAAGAGGTATTCATCTTTGGTATTTACGTTCTGGACTGAGTTGTCTTAGGTATACGATTTTAAAGTGCCATAGCTCCTCAACGTTTACTGAATGACTCTGAATTATGTTGGCCCGAACGGGTGAGTGATAACAATTAATCCAAACTTTCCAATTAAACTCATAACAATATTAGACTCTCTGAACCAAAGTTCTAGAGTACAATCTTCCTAAGACTCAACATATTTACTCAGGTTGCGTGACGTGGCTGTTTATTATCATTTTGCTATATCAACCTTCCTCGGTTAAGATTGTGATAAGGTCGTCAGCTTTCATTTTGGAATATTTATTACATCTACCTATCAGGTGAGATTCATAACCTCGCCTTTACTTATTTACATGTTTTATAAACCCGCGAGGGGATGCATGCTGTTAAAAACTCTTTTACCTACTCGTTTATCTTATAAACAATGTGATTAACTTTTTTAAAGATTAAGTGAGATTCCATAGCCTCGCTTGTACTTATTTACATGCTTTATAAACCCGCGAGAGGGATACATGCTTGGTTACAAACTCTTTTATATACTCATTTATCTTATAACAATGTGATTACTTTTCAAAGACTTAGTGAATTCATAGCCTCGCATTTCAATCTTTTCATAAACCCGTGAGGGGGATACCTGCTATAAATTACAAATACAAGTGTTTTCTAAATTACATGCTATCCTGACATATCATTACAATTGTGTTTAAGTTTTTATCATACAAGTCATTAAATTTGACTTTAAGTCGTTAAATTGACTTTGGATATTAATGTGTTAGTTTCGTAAATCCTACAAGTCATTAAATTTGACTTCAAGTCGTTAAATTGACTTTAGATATTAATGTTAGTGTAATAAATTCCTACAAAGTCATTTAAAAATTTGAACTTCAAGTCGTTTTAAAATGACTTTGGGATGTTAAATATGTTGATATTATGAGCTCGGGTCAAGATTGTTTAAAATTGACTTTGGATTGATAATGTTTTAGTGTTATTTAAATTCCTACAAGCGTTAAATTTGACTTCCCAAGTCTGTTTAAATTGACTTTGGGATGTTTGTATGTTGATATTATTGAGCTCTTCAAGTCTTTAGATTAACTTTTGAAATAATGGTTAGTTTTCGCGATGTACTTAACAAGGGGAACAAGACCAATCAGACCAAACAGACCAAACAAGGCAATAACGGGATAATACATTGTTACTATGATAATTGTATTCGTTGCAATTATTACTAATAATGGGTATATAATAACGTGACCCAAGATCATAACAATATCATTTTACATAACAATTGTGTTTATACAATTATTACACTATGACTTGTATTCAAACTATTTATCAAACCTATGAATTTCACTCAACCTTTGTGTTGACTTTTTAGCATGTTTATCTCAGGTTATTGAGCAATATACGGCACGGAGTGGCATGGACTTGAAGATGGCTAAAACTTGTTATCATTCACATTGTATGTAACTAGATTTTGAGACCTGCCTTTGTAAAACTCTAATTTAAAATGAATGATAACGTATCTTTTAGACAAACGTCTCTTTTGGGTCATTTTCTATGATTATGATTGTTGTTTCCATGAAGTAATACCCCAGATTAGCTTCTGCTGCTATATTGTAAAAATGGGGGTGTTACAGATTCTAATAGGTATATGTGATGTAATGGGTGTTTCAGAAAGGGACGAATGTTTTAACTAGAAAGCTATTCTGAGACCATTTCTTCTTGGTGACAAAACTGTTCTTCCAGAATCTTCTTAATTTATTCAATTTGATAGTCAATTAGAGATATCTTTATATCTTCTTTTATATTTGGAATTGGATCATTTTGTTTATCAAGCATCTTTAATCGACTCTTTTATTCCAAAATCAATGTCTCTTCATCATCAATCATAGAAATCACAACATGTTCTTTAGCAATAACACTTCCATCATATAATGTTGGTTGAATCCGCTGAGCTTTTTTAAGATAAAACATATTTTGATAACTAAGAGCTTGTTTGTGAATGTCATCGTAAAAAAATTATGGTTTTTTTAGCATATTGCCATTGCTTGCGTAGATCGATACATCTTACAAATAATATTCTCCAGTTCTTTATTCTATTTTTTCCAAAACAATTTCCTTGTCAATGTACTTAGACTCTTTTTCTTTAGACTCTGTTTTGAAAACAGTTAACGTTTTTTATAAAGACTCCTTTTCTTTGACATTATTAGAAAGAGTTTGTTTAAGTGTATCGATCTTCTGCTAAAAAGCCGCAAGCTTTGCATTGACTATCGTGAATTAAAATCATCCATTTCAGGAATCTATTAATTTTCCCTTTGATTCCAACTCTTCATTAAGTCTTTGTTTCAAAAATGGTGATTAGTTCTATGTATCTCTCCTACTCAGCGGCTTACTGATTCATTTACCATTTTATTTGCCTGATTTTCCTTATCTAATGAGCTACGCGATCAGACATTTGTTCAACTAAGGATATCACCAATAAATCATTAGGTGCAGAAGGATTAGTATCCTGAATAACCGCCTTCTTATGATCTCTTGTAGATATTGATGAGTACAGAATTGATATTACTTCCACTATGTATCTCATTATCTTGAAAATTATTTCAACATGTGTTTGTTCATGAAATACTGCATCTCTTGCACATCCTGATTAATCATATCATTCAGATAGGAGTCGAAATATGGTACCTCAGAAAGAACTTAAGATCATTAAGCTAAAAAGATTTACATCAGAGAAACCGCTTTAGCCGGAGGATAAATCATCACAAATCGAGTCATATATATCCAAGTCATCAGTCTGGAAAGCTGAATTCTGAGGGATTGTCTACTGAGCAACTAGAGCTTCTAATATACCAGGGTCTGCTAAAAATGCAAGTTGCTCTTCATCCAATGTCTGACCCGCTTCTTGAGCTTCGGCTAACATCAATTTCTCCTTAAACCATGCATCATTCCTTGGCCTTTTTGGCTGAGTACACTTCAATTTCTCCTTTTTTTCTTCTTGGTGGACCAACTGCAACATTTCCCTTTGAAGTAGTAGCAATTCCTCTGTTTCTTGTACCAACATAACTCTGATTTTGTCTTCTTTGAACTTGTTGAATGGTGACTCTACTATCCCGAATGGTTGCTTGATTTCTAGGATTAGACGATGTTCTGAGTTGATTGTTTAATGGTGGAAACGTTGATGCAACAGCATACAGAAATGCCATTGCTTTGTTAATGCATTCAGTCAGATCTTTTTATGTTTGAAAATAGGGAAACGGAGGACTAAAAGTCTAATTGGGTAAATTCAGCTTGAGATTGTTATGTCATTAAAGGAGATATGAATGGTGGAGGGGAAATTGGATGTTGTTGTGAATTGACTAAAGTATGATGGTGTTGATGATGAATGGGTGCTGCATAAACTGGTGTGAATTGTTAAGGATGTGGATACATTAAGGAACTTGAATGTTATGGTGACTGAGATGGATTGTATAGAGTTGGAGAGTTAGCTACGAATGCAAGAGGATCTGGATTTCTTTCACGCGTGATACAAACTTCATTAGCATGTCGTTCATGTTGACTAAGGTATGCATACAACTTATCATAGTTGGTGGTATACAAACTCTTAGCTAACTACACATCAGTGACAAACTTGCTCCATTCCGATGGAAGAACATTTAGAAACTTGGTATTGACTTGAACTTTTTGCATAGTCATCCCAGTTAGAATGCATTGTCATAGATCAGTTGAGAGAATCCTCCGGTAGTACTCATACAATGTTCATCCTTAAACATAGCAAAATACTATCAAATACACATTATAATCTTTATTCACGTTCTTGGTATGATAATTCAGTGCCTTTCATTAGCATCTTCACTTTATCCCAAAGAACCTTAGCTGCCTCTTGATGGTTAACAAGTGCATACATGTCAGGTGGAAGACTGCTAAGAATGATATCCGTTGCTTGAACATCACAATCATCTTGAAGTTGTTGTGCTTCAGTGAGTTCGGAGTATTTCTTAGGTCTAGTTTGCCCATTATCTTCAACAGTTGGATAAACCAATAGACCATTATCGATTGAATCAAGCATCATCCTATCATGTTTCTTCCTTTTGAGGAATAGACTTACACGACTTACCCATGAATCATACATTGATTTTTCAACCATTGGATGACGGTTCTCAGCTCCAGCAACAATGATGTGTTCTGCTAAAGTATTAATTTGGTTATTGAAAAGTGAAAATGATTAAACGATCGGTGATCGAACAATGTAAAGGAGGATTGTGTTAAGGGAGTGTTGTTTGTCAGTGATATTAAGATTGATATTCCACAGGATTTTATAAATCTTCACTAAAACCAAGAAATCCAAATATTTCACAGGATTTTACAAAGTAAGACAAACCGTAGAAAATAAAATCTTTTTGTGACTTCTGTAATGTTTCGCTTGAATATGTAATGTTTCGCTTGAATATGTAATATTTCACTTGAAATAATAAAAATTGAACAGAGTTTCGTCTTACACAATGACGTATTTCGCTTGAACTAACAACCTGTCATAAATCGCTTAGATACATATTTTCCTTGGGAACATATTTCGCTTGAACATATTTCGCTTGACCTAAGAAAAGTTAAGCAGAGTTTCGTTTCTAAGAAATGACGTATTTCGCTTGAAGTCAACCTGTCATATTTTGCTACACAACATATTTCGCTTAAATACATGTTTCGCTAGCTTCATGTCATATTTTGCTACCTTCAAAACATGTTTCGCTTGCTTCAAATGAAAACGTACTTTTTCATAAAAAAATCACCAAAAACTCACCCTTTTTGACATTTTACCTTGATTTTTCTTGTACAACTAGTTATCTTAGGCCTATATCTTGCTTAAAAACACAAACTTTAACACTGTTAAACATAAAAATCCAGGTTTGAGTTTTGAAGCTTCACGAGACCAAAAGTAACAAAATAAATGATCTAATCAAGATATAAATGCACACAAGCTTACGATATTATCCTGTGGCGACTGATACCAATTGTAGAAGTATCAAATCACTTAACAATAAACAAGATATAAAGTTTTTAGAGAGAAAGGAGGGTTGTAGCACTTACTGAGAGAAAGAAAGGAAAATGTATTATGGGAATGAACAAATGAACAACCAACCCTCTCCAAGGCATGAAGAGGGGTATATATAAGGAAAATGTGTTATGTGAATGGCCGGTCAACATAAGGTATGAATTAGTTTACCCATGTTAGTTTAGTAGTTTCCAAATATTACGCTACGAGCTATACTATTACACTTTTGGAAGTGACCGAGTCTTTTCTCGATTCCTAACACAAGTAATACACAATCACAAGATCTACACTATCAGATTTACAAACAATCTGATTTACACAATTACACAAGATTATCAAAATAGAGTTTTGAATCTTAGAAGAAGAGAGGAGAAATCACTAATCTATAACACTTCGTTTCTTGGCGAATACGAGTGTTTTTCTCTTGCATTTGATAGAAGAAAGAAGAAGAATATTAAGATGTTATTTGATCCACTTGAAACAAGAATTAAAACTACCGTTAGTGATCATGATATTTAGAGAGAGAAAGAAGACTAAAAAAATCATGCAAAGAGGTCTGTTTTTGTGTTGAGAATAGTATAGTATTTATAGCCAGGAATTCCTAATGGTCAGCTGGTGGCGGTCCTGGCGGTCCCAGATATATATGGGGGCTGCCTAGGCACTTAGGGGGCTGCCCTAGACTGACGCTTCGATTTTTGTCCTTTTATGAGGAAGGTTAATCCTGGTGAGTTTTATTTCATTTTGGGGGGAAAACTTGAATTCTAAATTTTATGTTTTTAAATAAAACATTATTTTTCTTTAACAAAACCATTTTATGTAATTATGTAAAAATATAGTTTTGTAGAAAAGTGATAGATTAAGAAGAAAAAATATTTTCTTGATCACTAATTAAGTTTAATGATTTGTTTATCTATACCTTAAGTGATATATGTCGAAATGGAAGTTTAAGATTAATAACATGTATGTTGATCCCAATAGAATAGATCTTTAATCCCTTAGCTTGTATAAGGTATAGTTATGCAAGATAAATCTAACACAACTATAGTAGAAACTTTGATTGTGAATATCAAAGACTATGCGGAATCTAGTCAATGATACTAAGAAGAATTACAATGAAACAGTAATCAACAAGATTAATAACAAAACGGTTTATCAAACTTCAAGCCTAATTATAAAAGGAAACACTCTTAATAGTGTTAGGGTTACAAAACCTTAAAGCTACAAATAGATTGACAGAACAATGAAAAGATGATATCTATCTCTATGCCCTAGGACCTCCTTTTATACACCAAGGAGTCCTAGTTGATTTACAATATATTACAAAAATTTAGAATATTCACTAAGATCCTTTCTATAGATAACTCATACTTATCACATAAGTATTCTTGTTCTCCAATCAACCTTTATCTTTTCAACAGTCTTAATCCTTGAGCAGTTGTAACATTTCAGTAGTTGTAACCAACAACATTAACTTTTATACCAGCAGCACTAACTGTGTACAAGCAGTAGTAACTACTTAGAATATTTTCTTCATTCTTCATCAGCAGTACTAAGTTACACTAGCAGTACTAACTTTATGCTAACAGTTGTAACTTTACTCAAGTAGTACTAACATATACTAGCAGTACTAAGTTACACTAATAGTAGTAACTTTTATACTAGCAGTCTTAACTACTTAGAAGTATTTCTTTAAGTCTCTAAAGCAAGTCTTAACTTCCATAGTAGTAGTATCTTATATCTAGCATCAGTAGTAACTGGCAGTACTAACTACTTAGCTATTTTTCACTAATATCACTAACAGCACTAAGTTATGCTTAGCAGCAGTAACTCTAACCTTATAGCTTAGCGAATTACTTCTTAACAGCTTCAAAAAGTACTTTTAATCACAACAATCCTCCCTAAAATTTGTGTTTCATCTTCTGAATCTTTAAGTTTCTTGATTAAAAGCTTTATCTTCACTAGGAGGATGCATTCAAACACTTCCAGGATTCTTAAGCTATTTTGTCATGAGTTTAAGAAGTTGATAGCACATTTCATTCCAATGGTAAGCTTGAAGCTTCTTGATGAGCATTTTTGTAATTGTTGCAGGTGTGAGAGGATATCTCTTTTCTACCAGCATAAAGATATGCAGATTTTGAAATCTCACAAAATGTACTCCACTTTCTACATCAGGTTTCAAAACATCATTTTCAGAATACACCATAACACTCTTTCATATGCTCCTTAGCCTTTTTCCACCCTGGCTTCAGCTTTAACCTAACTTCCAGAGAGTTTCAAGTCTTCTCTTTCATATTCTTAAGCATCTTAATCATTGATATGAGTACCTTCTTTGAACTACCATCAGCTCTTTTCTGATTTGCAAAGATTCCGATCTTTCCTTCTTTGATGATTTTCCAGTCAACAATGATTGGAGGCTTAGTGGCTAGAGGTATAGCATCAATTGCTACCTCATCATCAGGAACTATCTCCATATGCTTTTTCATCTCTGCTTCTTCTTGATCATCATCTACTTCAGCTTCTACATTCTCATCTAACTTCTGCTTCTTTAAATTTTCAGATTCAAGTTCTTCTCCTGCTCTTTTAGAACTTCCTTCTGTTCTTGTCTCACTGCCTTTCACTAACTCTGTATCCATGTCTACAAATGTGTTTACTCTTTTCATTTCTTTGTCAAATAACATCTGAATATCCTCAAAGCTTTTGGTCTTTAATTGATTGTGCTTGTATCCAGCCATGTTTTTCAGATAAGTAGACATTGTATTTCTCTTTTGAGCCTTAGTTGGTGGTTTTCTTCTCTGCTCTTCTGCTCTAAGTCTTGCAAAATGCTTCTTCCTTTTATTCATGAGCTCCACAAACAATCTTGACTTTTCTTCAATAGTCAATTCTCCTTGCTCTTCTGCTAGCTCATAATCTGCATCCATCATAGCTTGAACATTATCCCATTTAGCAATGTTTGCATCTTTCTTCTCTTTGTCTTGCAAGCTTCTCTTTTTCTTCCAATTCAGCATCTAATTGAGCTTGAAGTTTTTGAGCAACCTCCTTATCAAACATAATTGATCTTTCTTCTTTAAAGGTTTTTTAGGCTTAACTATTTTTTCCTTGCCTTTGTCTTTAACCTGTAGAAGCTGTGATGGTTGTGAAGGTGATGTGTTGTTGTAAATTCTCTTTGCTCTTGAAACTACAAACCCGTCTCTGGCCTAGGGTCTTGTAACAACAGTTGTAGTTGTTTATAGCAGTAAGTCATGTAACAGCCTTGGGTTTAGCTGCTTTGATTTCTATTAAGGTCTGAGCCAGAGTCAACTCATCAACAGCTGTTGCTGTAGTACTGTCAGTAGCAACTTCAGTAGTACTAACTTCCTTCTTAACCACATCCTGTTTTGCAAACACTTCTTCACCATCAAGAATACCTATATCAAACATTTCTTCATCATTCCTCCCATGAGTCTCATCAACCAAAGTAGTACCTCTGCTTAACATCAAATATCAGATAGTATCCTCCCCCTATATGGATGCGTCCTCTTAATCACCCAAACCTTCATCTTTAGAGGAAACAACTTGTGTAGATCTACCAATCTTGAATAATCTTTTCATCCCTGGAGGTTTTGACTTCCTTTTCCCTTCCAGCTTATTGACTCTCTTTTTTAATTCAGTAATCTCTACAGCTTGTTGAGTCTTTGTTTTATCTAGAACAAGAACCTCTTTTTAGACAGTTTTGTATAAAGTTGCATCAATTCAGTAAGTTTTAGTCTATCCTCACCACTGAGTAGTGGATCATTGGAATGTGTAGGTACAATTTCCATACTGTTAGTATCATTAGTGACAGGTTTCTGTGGACTACTAGGTTGAGAAACTTTAGTGTCCTTCCTCTGTTTCTTCTAGACTGTTTCTTTTGGGGTTTAGATGTTGATGGTTGAGTAGTAGTGGGTGTATGATGGGAATCAGTTGGTATCTTGACCTTCACTACTTGTTTTGGTCTTTGAACAATCATGGTTGGAATATAGCGTTTTTCCTTGTCCATACTAGAAAAGTCTTTTCCTGCTACCTCTTCATGTTAGCACATGAACCTTTTAATGTTGTAGAGGTGTACATTAATTTTTTTTATGTTTGGACATTCCTTCAACTTGTTTATCCAGGAACACTTGCACAAATCTTGGATACATTAGAAATTTAACCCCACCCTCTAAGTTCTTCACCATATTTTTAAAAATGTACTTGGAAAAGTTAAATTTTTGGTTTGTGGCAAGACAGATAACAGCAGAGGCCATAGTGCTACTAAATTCGTTCCAAGCAGTAGTCTTAGCACTAAGGCATTGCAGAATTGTATGGATAAGATATTTACATGAGGTTAAAAGGAAGCTTATAGGAATGTAAGCTTTACGTGTAAAGATTTTTCATACCCACATGAGTATCAGCTAGTGTGCAAAGAATTGTATAGCATTTGGAAGACCTTCTGTACCTTTAACATCTTCTAAATTGAGATCACTTCTTACACTTGTCTCAGTAATGATCACCTTCTTTTTATCTACTAGGGCTTGTATCTGCACTTCTCCATTAACAGTTTTCACCTTTGTAGTAGCCCAAAATTGCTCAATACATGCAGTATAGATTGTGAGATTAACTGTTAACGTATATTTGATAGGATGTACGTTCAAAAAATCCACAATTTGCTCGAATCCATCACTTTCAGTGGGTTTATCTAAGAATGCGACCATGTTGTGTGAGCTAGCGAACTTTAGGGCAGCCATTGATGTTGGGTTTTAATGATTAAGAATGAAATTGAGTTAGGGTTTATAATTAGAGGGTATAACAAAGGATTGAAATCGATTAAGTGGATTGAATGAAAACCCTCAATCAAAGTATTTATGAAATCACCCTCAACAGCATTAACTTGAAACTAGCAGTACTAAGTTAAGCCTAACAGCATTAACTGATCCAACAGTAGTAAGTTATGTCTGGCAACCATTAACTTAACCGCAGTAGTAGTTTATGCCTGACAGCATTAACTAACACTGGAAGTATAGTAGTAGTAGTTAGTAAGTTGTAATACAGTAGTAAGTATATGCCTAGCAGCATTAATTTGAGTACCAACATTAACCTCCAATTTCATTCCAAAGCGATTTTTCCATCATCAATTTTGGATTCTCATAAGCTCTCTTTCTATTTTTATTCTTACTATATCTCTTAATTCTTTTTCTCACCAATTTACTCTATCTGTTTTTATATCACACAGCTCTCTTTCTGTTTTTATTCTCACTATATCTCTCAATTCTTTTTCTCACCAATTCACTCTATCTGTTTTTATATCACACAACTCTCTTTCTGTTTTTATTCTCACTATATCTCTCAATTCTTTTTCTCACTGAATCACTTTGTCTGTTTTTATGTCACACATCTCTCTTTCTGTTTTTATGCTCACCAATTTCTCTCATTTCTTTTAGCTCACAAAGTCACTCTTTCTATTTTTAGTTTCACACATCTCTCTTTCTGTTTTTCATTCTCACTAATTCTCTCAATTCTTTTAGCTCACAAAGTCACTCTTTCTATTTTTAGTTCACACATCTCTCTTTCTGTTTTTCATTCTCACTATTTCTCTCAATACTCACAATATTAGTTATACCAGCAGTAGTAAGTATAACTAACAGTATTAATTATATATAACCAGTGAGTAAAGTTAGCCCATAGTACTAACTTGAATTTAATCCTTAGTAGCTTTTCCATTCCATTCAAATCATCATTTGTGTATAATCCGCTGCATATTAACACAATTAACCTCCCCTCAATCACAATACTTTAGAGGTTAAGCATTCCAATACTTGCAATTAGATATTGAAATCTGCTAACACAATGCTTTTGTGGTGCAAAACTACAACATTCAGATCTGTTGTGAATCTTTATCATACTGAATAAGATTCTTTTCATTGGTTCTCTTGATAAAGTGATTGCCTAATATTTATTTGCTTTGTCTTTGAGTGAAAAACAGGGTTCTTCACTATGCAGATAGTACTCTCATTATTAATATGAATCTTAGTCTGCATAAAGTTATATCCATAATCCAGTAATTGATTTTAGATCCAAAGCACATGTCCACAGCAATTAGAAGAGATATATTTCTGGATTCAGTTGTGGAATTAGCAAACCACCAAGGGTCTGCTTTTGCCAATTGCCATGAAAATCATAACCTACATCGTTTAGGAACTGACAACCTCTTATTGTAGATTTACTATTAAACAAGTCCTGCATTAGTCACTGTCAGTATATGCCACCAAATCAAAAGGTGAATCCTTGGGATACCAAAGGCCCAATTTAGGTTGACCTTTTAAGTATCTAAAGATCCTTTTCATAGCATGAAGATGTGAACTTTTAGGATTGACTTGGAATCTTGCACAAGCACATACTGCAAACATAATATCAGGCCTTGAAGAAGTTAGATACATCAATGAACCAATCATTGATCTATATAAATGTTCATCTACATCTTCACCATCTGCATCTTTGAGCAAAGCCTTTTGAGTTTCCATAGGTGTTCTTGCTGTCTTGACATCACTAAAACTAAACTTGTTCAAAATCTCATTCACATACTTGTCTTGACTAATGAAAATCCCATCTTCCTTCTGCTTCACTTGCAGAACTAAGAAAATGTGAGCTCTCCCATAGAACTCATCTGGAACTTCTTATGCATCATCTTCTCAAACTCAGTACACATCTTCTTCCTTGTAGACCCAAAAATGATATCATCAACATATACTTGAACTAACAGAATATCACTTTTGTCCCTTTTGATAAACAAAGTCTTGTCTATCTTTCCTCTCTGAAACCTATTGTCCAACAAATAAGTTGACAGGTTTATATAAGCTCTGGGGCTTGATGCAATCCATAAAGTGCCTTTTCTACTTTGTATAATTTGTAGGAAAGTCTGGGTCTTCAAATCCTGGTGGTTGACAAACATAGACTTCCTCTTTAATCTTTCCATTAGAAAAAGCACTATGGACATCCATTGATTACACCACAAGTCTTTAATTGAGGCATAGGATAAGAATAGCCCTAATTGCTTAGATTCTTAGCAACCATGAGCAAAAACCTCATCATAATCAATTCCTTCTTCTTATGTGTATCGTTGTGCAACCAATCTTGCTTTATTCTTAATCACAATGCCTCTTTTATCTTTCTTGTTTCTGTATACCTATTTAGTACCAATGGCCCATTTTCCATAAGGTAAATCCACCAAGGTCCAAACCTGTTGTAACATGAACTGCAGAAGCTCCTCTTGCATAGCTTCTATCCAGCTTGGATCTTTTAAAGCTTGATTTACCCTTTCTTGGGCTCTTCTTGTGTAAGAAAATGCAAACAGATAATTCTGAAGTCTTTATGGTTGATCCTCTGCTGCATTGAAATAAACATTTGTTCAGTCACATTCTTTGTAATCCGTTTGGTTGGTGGTTGTGGTTTTTATCATCACATCCTTGGTTTCCTCTTTTTCTTGGAAGGTGATTGTTTTGGAGGAGTTTTGTTTTGTTTCCGACTTATACAACTACACACAACTCACACCTCTTCCCCTTGGTAGATCTTTGGTGGAGGTGCTGAATTCAAATTTCTAATAATTTGTTCAACTAGATGATCCTTGTGAATTCTAGTAGTTGGAATAGGACTGACAGGGATATGTGTATCCAAATTATTTATGTTAGCCTCTACACCAACGTCTTCATCATATTTGATAGGAAAATTTCTTCCAATTCAAGCATATTTAGATACCTCACATCCATAAACATATATCTTTTTATCAATTCAGCATTAGCCTCTATGGTTAGTAGTATTAACAGTTGGACTAACGGTATTAATAGTGTTAGTGATGTTAACACTAGCATCCTTTTCTTGATTAACTCTTGGCTCCTCTGTACTTGGAACCTCACTATATTCATTCCTTGGATGTTCAACATCCTTCTTTTCCTCCTCCCCTGATGGTTTGAATCCAGCATCAGGAGAATCCTTTGAACTAGAAGAGAATGGTGGATCTTAAATGGATAATGGTAGCAGTATGTAATCTTTGCCAGGTATTGTATCCATTCTATCTTTACCTGCATTATCACATGCTTGTGTACCTGTACTACCATTAGATTGATTCTGCAACCAACTGGCTTATAGTTCATAGAATTTGTTACTGCATCTATATTAAAAAGCCAATTAGGTCAACTTCTTGCAATATTAGATATATTTTCACTAAATTGTACATGCATGTTTTCTTCTACTATCCTAGTTTATGTTGAATACTTGAATGCTTTTGCTATTGGTAGGTAGAATATCCTACAAGAACCCTTCATTAGCCTTTTTCATTAAATTTACCTAGGTTGATCTATGGTATTAAGGATTGTTACAGGACACCCAATGGTTAAAGCATAAATGAATAGGAAGTTTTCTACCTAAAAAAAGTTCATAAGGGGTTTGTTGTGAGGCTTGATAACTTAACACCCTATTTTGGACATAAACAAGCAGTATATAATGCTTCAGCCCAGAGAAAGTTTGTAGGCCAATTTGAATCAGCTAGCATAGTTCACAAGCAGCCTCTATTAGTGTTATTTTTCCTTTTGCTATCCATTTTGATATAGTAGTCTAGCCAACACTAAATTCCCCTTAATACCTTTATTTCACAGGACTCGAATTCATGATCTTATTCTTGAATTCAGTCCCATTGTCACATCTAATCACTTTCACCTTAAGGTCTTTTAGATTTTCTATGCCATTAATGAATGTTTTAAGGATTTAACTAGTTTCATTCTTAGTGTCTAAAAAGGAAAACCTAATAAACTACTAAAATCATCTGTGACCAACCAGGCAAATACATATTTTTCATTAACTCTTTTACAAATGTCTGGACCAAACAAATGTGTGTGTAACATTTGTAACGGTTGGTGATTGAACTGATTGTTTTGGTCTTACAAGAAGCTCTATGTTGCTTTCCCTTCTGACAAGCAACACAGGTTTGATTAATTTCAAAAAGTTTTGAAGGTAAACCTCTTACAAGGTTTCCCTTTACCAGTTTATTCATTGTTTTGAAATTTACATGTCCAAGCCTCCTATGCCAAAGATTAGATTCATCTGGTGTGGCTATTGCATAGAGACAAGTTAGACCTCCTTGATGAATAACATTCTTTAAATCAACACTATACATGTTATCCTTTCTAGGAACTTTAAGCAAAACATGACTTTCATTAGTTAACTTAAAGTCTGGAGACAGAACAACACATTCAGTATCAGTAAAAAGAGAACATATTCTTCTGTGATCACACATTTGTATGGATACTGAAGAAGATAACTTTAGTTCCTTTACAAAATACACATCTTCAAAGTCTAATTTACCAGTTCTTATTTTACCTTTCCTAGTAATTTTCCCTCCTTTGGAATTTCCTCCAAAGGCAACAAATCCTCCATCAATTTCTTCATAATCTGTAAGATAGGATCTGTTTCCTGTCATGTGCCTAGAGCATCCACTGTCAATCACTCCTTTATCCTTCAAATCTTGCTGTGGATTGCCCTGCACATAATGGTAGAAAAATTAGTTTCTTTTGGGGACCCAAGCCATTACTGACTTGGATCTGCCTTGTGCATCAACATAGTCAAATCTTTTAAAGGACATTGATGCACCATTGTTTCTGGAGACATGGTCTAAGACTTTATGTTTTGGTCTCCAAACCCAACATGCTGAGGCCTTAACAACATTTCCCTTGTTTCCCTTAACAGCACTAAGAACTGCTTTTGGCCTAGCAGTATTAACTACTGCATTTGGCCTAGCAGCATTAACATTTTTATCATTAACAATATTAACCCTCTTATTAAAATTACTGTTATTAGCTGCTGTTATTTTGTTAAAAGGCCTTCTAGCAGTTGAATATGCATTATTAATAACATTTTTCATGGGTCCTGCATTATTCACTGTTGTTCTTGGTTGAACAGTATTAACTGGTCTAGCAGCATTAAGTGAAATTAGGCCAGACCTAGTTAAGACTGTTCTTGGAACCATGTTCCTTTTTGGACTAGGGTGAGTTAATTTAGAGAAATTCTGTTTGTTCACCCTTTGAACATTGGTCCAAACTGGTTTTTCAAACCTTTGATTATTATACCAGTTATTGCAATCTTTCCTCAAATGTTCAAAACTACCACACACATGACAAGCTTTGTTGAACATCTCAAAATCATTCCCTAATTTTTTGAGGACATCCGGATGGTTCAATTTATCTTGTTTCCTCTAGGACAAACCCCACCACACAACACCCCCACACATCCCCTTAAGACCCCCCCACCTATGCTCTAGGTGTGTTTTGCCTATTTTTATCAACTGATGTGTTCCTAGGAGATTTTACTTGCTTAGTAGACTTAACAAAGTTTAACTTAGCAAAACTAGGTTTATTAACCTATTCTCAAAGTTTTAATCCTTAGGCACATCTTTTCTCACTTCAGACACCCAATCCTCAATAATTGGGGTTCCATCTTCTTTCCTAGTAGTCTTAGGTTCATTAGTCTTAACAGTAGGCTTTTCAACTATAAACTCACTAGCAGACTCATTCACATCAACAAAATCATCTAGACTAGGATAAACTAAATCAGATTTAAGTGGCATAAAATTCCCAGTATAGGGAGGTGGGACAACATTATACCCTAATCCTGTTTTACACTTATCCATTATCTGTCTGTCTAGAAGTTCACTTAGGCTTTTTGATGAATTTTCAAATTTTTGTACTGTAAGTTGAACCTCATCTTTTTCTTTTGTAGCCAAATCTAACTTCCTTTTAAGCTCTGTAATATCTAAATCTCTTAAATAGATTTCACGTTTTAAGAGTTTTATATCTTCCTCATATACAGACTCATTTTTCTTAAAGACTAACAGTCTAGCTTCTATAAATTCTAAACCAGTTTTATAAGAGACAACACTTATCCTAGCTGTTCTTAAGTCTTTAACTAATTGTTCATTTTGTTCTTTTAGATTATTAACACCATTCTAGATAAGATGAACAACAATTGAGTCTTTAGATACTCAAACGTGTGTAGAAGAAGTTAAACTTGGTGGAAGAATAATAAGCCATAAGAGCAAAATTTGGTTGGACCTTCTTCTGCGCTTGTCACTCCAATCATCGCCAAAGCCATCACACTAAGACACTAAGGCATTTAAATTAGTTTCCTCAATTGGCACAGTCCTTCTTGTAGGCTCCTTGTTTTTGCTGTCTTGATTCCTGGGTGTCTCTACTACCCTTGCAAAGTGTCCTCTCTTATGGCAATTGAAACACTCTACCTTAGACTTTCTAAACCTAATTCTTTCTTTGTTGTTCATTTCTTAACTTCCTTCCAGTATTCTTCAGGATATTCTTGCCCCTCATAGCTTCAAGCATAGCAATGTTACCACCTCCATAATCGCCATCTATTACCAGATCATCAAGATGGTTTTGTTGTAGATTCTTCCTTATCTAAGCTGTAGATACTTGGTTGGCTAGCAAAGAAGGAATAAATCACAACATCACTTAAATTTTCAACAGTTGTTGAACTATTAACAACACCCTGAGTACTAGCAGTATTATCCTGAGCAGTATTAACTGCTCTAGTTGCACTATTAGTGCTACTAAAGGACAAAAAGGCTACATTGTGTGAGTTTGTGGTTGAGCTAGATATCCCCTTAACCTCTGATTCATAAGCCTTCAAGTTGTTGAAGTGTTCATCCAAACTCAATGTCTTAATTTCTAGTTTGTTCCTCCACACAATGGTATGCATAGTCCATTCTTGTGACAAGCTTCTCAAGAACTTCTGATTGATGTCTTCTTGAGGGATAACTTTACCATGCATCTCTAGTTGACTAATTATCTTTTAAAGCCTTTCATAGGTTTGCTCAATCACTTTTGTGCTGGATGCAGCAAAGTTTTCATACTGCTACTTCAAAAGGTTTTTCTAAGTTTTCTTTGTAGCAGTATTACCTCCAAATCTATTCTTAATAGCTTGCATCAGTGTCTTAGCATCCTTGTATGTGTTAAACTTTAATTGATGCTCATTAGGTAAGGCCATCAACAAAGTGCTTCTTGCCTTCAACTATGCCCTTCTTTATGCCTTCTCTTCAACACTTGTAGGAGGGATAATAGTCTCCTTACCATCAACAGTTTTTGTTACTATGGGTGCATTACCATTTTCTACGATCTCCCATAGAGTGTAATCAATGCACTGTAGGTACTGCTCAATACCATAATCTTCTTGAGATCTGATATGTGCTTAATTACACTTACCATTTTTCTTTCTAAACAGAATTAATCGACAAAAAGCGTACCAAAAATTACTTGGTATTTGTTATGTTGTTGCTCTTTGTATTGTGCAGGATACGGGTAATTAAGAAAAGGACAAAAGAATGCTAAAAATCACAAAGCGAAGCACGAAAAGGGATAGGGACAAGTTCAAGTCGAGTCTAAAGTCATCGCATGAAGAAAAATACAACTTGAGGGAGCTAAAACTGCCAAGCCTAAGTTGTAATTACAAATAGATTAAATTGACATGGGTCATAGTTGCAACCGAGTAGATATGCATTAAGTTATAAAACTTAGGGTGGAACATCTGCCTAACCTCCCACATACATAAAGTCTTCCGTTCCCGCCCCAAAAACCAGTTACAACTAGGTATGTCGCCCCATTACTTTCTCCCATGCACAAAATCCACTTCTCACTCTAGCCTAAAAATCTTTTTCATCCCCCCTAACTACCCCCCCCATCCCCAGTTGTATAAAAGCCATGTTGGCAATCCCTCACCTTTCCCAAGTATCTTCAATGGCTGAGATTGACTCTAAAGAAGCACAAATGAAATCAAAGGTTGGGATTTGCTTTGGATTCACCTCACACAACAAGCACACTTTGTTTTTGCTCTCCAAAGAAGCACAAGCTGCAAGTCCAAGACTTCGGTTATAAATAGAGATTTTTGTAAGCCTTTGAGGCATCTAGTTTTTTTTAGTAATCTTAGTTTTATCTAGTTTTTAAGGTTTTAACACAACTTAGCTTATTTATTTACAGCTTTTATTTCCAGCTTTGTAACACTTTCAAAATCAATGCAGGTTTGAAGTTTTTAAATCAATACCAGTGTTAAGTTTCTTAATAATATTGTTTTGTGAACCAAGAGCTCTCAATACAGCTTGTTTATAAGCTGCCTTAATCAAGTAAATCTAAAAAGTTAAGTAGTAAAGAGAAAATCATACCAATCACTCTCAAATATACCACAGCTTATGTTATGGATGATAAGCCAGTTCTGGATGGGCTTATGGACTCTCACTAGCTTGTTTTATACAAGCTAGAGCTTGTAGATTCTTTGTTTAACCCTGTTTTGAGCAAGGGTGTTGTAAGTTTCTCTTTTTCTTGTTCTTCTTATTGATTGTAGAACTGCTAAATTGTGCTTTATCAGTATGTTTGGTGTTTATTTTGCTTAGTACTGTTAGTTCATTTGTTAATACTGCTAGGCCAATTTAGTTTATTTAAGTGCTTATTATTGATTGAACTTTGCTTATAAGTATTTTACTTTGTTATTTGATCATCTGTTTTTAATTAGTTTGAACTAAAAATGATTTTTGGAAATGATAAAAGTTGTTTTGAACAAGCAGTACTAACTCCAAGTTAGTACTGCTGGTTGATTTTAGGAACAGTACTAACTCAACACTAGCAGTACTAACTTTAAGTTAGTACTGGTAGTGTTTTCAGTTAATACTGGTAGTTCATTTTAGCTTATCAGCTTATTATCTCTGCTTATTAAAGTTTTCCTTAGCTTTTTAGAGTATATTAAACCATTTTTCTTCACTGTATTTAGGAGTAAGCTTATTTAAGCTTATTTTTCCTTTTTAAAGTATTTTCAAGTGTTCATCAGTTTTAGTTTTCTAGCTTATTTGTCATTTTGGTTTATTCTAGTTGCTTATTACTATTACTAAGTGCTTATTAAGGTTAGGTGATCTTCTGTTTTAGCTTGTTTGCTTATTTATTATTTCTTTAAGTCTTGTTAGCCTAGCAGTACTAACTCCAAGTTAGTACTGGTAGTTAAAACTGTTAGTACTGCTGTTAGTACTGTCGTGTTTATCTTATTTTATTTAGCTTAATTGCTTTTTGTATTTGCTTATTTAGAGTTAGTTTAGCTTATTTGATTTGTCTTAAATTTACTTCTGCTTATTTGTGTCCTAGTGTAGAAGTTTTAAGTGTTTTTGCCATTCCTAGCTTTTATACTTGTTCCAGCTTATTCTCTTTGCTATTTTCATGTGCTATTGCTTATTTTTATCAATTTTAGTGCCAAATCATTCTTTGTGACATCCAAGCACAAGTTATCAATCGTCTTGCGTTTTTCCATCTCTAGCCTCGTTGGGACATAACGACCCGGAGTCTCTCTATACTGCTTCCGTATTTCTTGATCTCGCGGAATCTGATCCTTTGTTGTATTTATATTATATATAGATAGTTTTTAAGGTGTGAGTTTCGGCGAGTCAAATTTTGGCGCCGTTGCCGGGGAGGCTAAGCGAATATCGTTACGTTGACACTTGTGTTGAATCTGTGAATATTTTCTTTAAAAAAAAAAAAGTACAAAAATATTTTTCATTTTCTTTTATTAATATAAGTATAATATAAAAATAAAAGAAAAAATCAAAAATATAAAAAAATTGTCCATAAAAAAGAAATAAAATAAACTCCAAATTTATCAATTGTTCCTAACGTGTGGAACAATACAAATTTCCCAACTCGAATCAAAGATTTAAAACTTGCCATTTGTGTCTCTTACGACGTACGGCTCACCTCGATTTGATTAACAAACTATAAGGTAGGTATAAGGAGGGTTGTTCCGAGAAACTACGACCCGAAAGGAGAAATAAGCTTCGCGCTATCCCTCTCCTCCGCTCACCTGTGCGTTTATCTTTTTGAGAGCTACCGTGAAGTAAGTAGATTATTTGGTTGAAGTTGTCTTATCTCATTGTCCGTTAAATACATTGTGAATAAATCATTAAAAAACCAAAAAAAAAATAGTGTAAATTTTCTTTTTAAATTTCTATTTTGTGCATGCGCACTCGTTCTCAAGCCCGTAAACGTCAACAACAACAAGTCCGACAAACTTCTGTTGAGTCCTCCAATCTTGAGAAACCTGATAATCCTCCCATAGTTACGATGGCTGATAATCGTACTATGGCGCAATTGCTCGAAGCACCCACCGAGGGTTACGAGGATGCGATCGTTATTCCGGAAATCACCGCGAATAACTTTGAAATCAAGCATGGTCTTCTGAATCTTGTCCAAAATAAGCAATTTTTTGGAAATGATAAAGAAGACCCACATGCTCACATCCGTTATTTCAACAAGATCACTTCTACGATGAAGTTCCCGAACGTCCCAAATACGTCGGTTAAACTTATGCTTTTCCCGTTTTCTCTCGAAGGGGCAGCCCGAATTTGGCTGGAAAAAGAACCCCCTCGATCAATTGAAACATGGGATGATCTTGTTTCGAAATTTATTAACAAATTCTTCCCTCCCTCTATTCTTCCTCCCTCTAAAACAACAAATCCCGAAATGAAATCAACGAGATTTCAACAGGAAAAATTTGATGAAAGACGTTTACTGAGGCATGGGACCAATTCAATGATCTACTTAGGGGATGGCCCGCATCCTGGGTTTTCAGAATTTGCATCAACTCGATACTTCTATAATGCCCTAAATACATAGATCAAGATTCATTGAAACTACCGCTGCGGGTGGTAACTTTTTTGTATAAAATCCTCGAGAATGCCTACAAAATCATCGAAGAGCAAGTACAAAGTTCGTCAATCACGAAGGCAAATGCCATTTTTTCCAAAGGTGAGTACGAGCTCTTACTACCCCACCCCAGCATTTTCATCGAATGTTGCAGACTGAAAGATATGGTTAAGCATTGATTCTCGATAAGAAAAACCAACCCCACTCCCGTTAAAAGCGGGGTTTATTATTTTTATTGATCCAAAGTTGTGTACTTGTAGGGTTGGTCATTTCATACCAAAATTGTTTCATGACCACCAATGGCAAACATTTACGTAACATTAACCCAGAGTATGTGTCACAAGCCGCT
>BQNB010047209.1:0-2500 GCA_026074375.1 Tanacetum coccineum | reverse complement strand
TTTTTTTTTTCTCTTTATTTTCTTTTTACTTATTTCTGCTTTTTAATTTTTTTCAGTTTGCTTATTAGCTCTTAATTTTCTTTTTCTTTTTTATCTTTTTTTATTTTTTATTTTTAATACTTTTGTTCTTTTATTGCCTCCTCTTTCTTGTTTTATTTTTTGTTTAACTTTTTATTTTTTTGTTCTACTTCTTTGGTTTTGTTCTTTTTTTTGCTTTTTTTCATCCTCTTTTACTTTTTTGAACCTTTCTTCTATTATTTTTAAAAATCTTTTTCTTTGTTTTTTTAATTCACTTTTTCAAAGCGATGCCAGTCCGTCTTTTCCTCTTTTTAGCTCCTCTTTTTTTTCATAATTTTGAATTATATTTATTATAATTCTCTTCTTTTTTTTTTTATTATCTGTGTCTTACTTTTTTCTTGTTTATTTTTTTACTTCCTCTTTTTTTCCTCTTTTTTACTTTCTTTTTTTTTTTATACATCTTAATTTTATTTTCTTTATATTTAATTTTCTTTGTTATTCTTTGTTTCTTTTCTTTAATACTATATTGTACTTTCCTACTCTTTTTTCCTCTTTTCTTTTTTATTCATCTTCTTATTCTATATATTCTGCCATCCTCTCTTTTTTCCTTCTTTTTTTTTTTGCCTCTTTTTTCTTTTCTTATCCTCTTTAACCGATCCTCTTTTCCTACTATTCCTCTTATAAATCTTCTATCCCTCCTCTAATCTTCTTTCTATCTCTTGCTTTTTGTTAATACTTCTTAAATTTTTAGTTGGTATTTTTTTTTTTTTTCTTATATCTTATTTTATTGTTTTGGTTTTCATTCTTACTATTTTTTTCTTTATCTTCTACCAGCTCCTCTTTTATTTTTTCTCTTTTTAATTCGATCCCTTCTTTTCTCGAATTAATAAAGATTATCACCCGAATCCGGGAAGAAACTTACAGTTATTGAGCTAATCCACATTTGATTGAGCCTCCCGAGGTTGAACTCAAGGACTTGCCACCTCATTTAGAATACACAATTTTTGGAAGGCGACGACAAGTTGCCCGTCATAATTGCGAAAGATTTAAAGGATGAGGAAAAGGCAGCTCTTATCAAGGTTCTAAAGTCCCACAAGCGAGCCATCGCTTGACACTCACCGATAACAAGGGTGTTGATCCAAGTTTTTCTGTACTCAACAAAATCCTATGGAAGAGACTACGAACCAACAGTTCAGAATTAAAGACGGGTAAACCCAAAGATCCATGACGTCATCAAAAAAGAGGTTGAAAAACTCCTTGACGCCGGATTAATTTATCCGATCTCTAACAGTCCATGGGTAAGCCCGATACACTGTGTACCAAAAAGGGTTGTATAAGACCGTCGTCCAAGAATGATGATAATGATTTGATACCAACTCGATTGGTCACAGGGTGGAGATGTGTGGCATTGACTATAGCAAGATGAATGAGGCCATCCCGAAAGACCATTTCCCATTGCCCTCTCATAGGATCAAATGCTCGAAAGACTCGCGGAAACCAAATACTAATGTTTCCCTCGAAGAGTGTGCTTTGGCTTCTTGGGTTATTTTCAGATTCCCATTGACCCGAAGGATCAAGAGAAGACAACATTCACATGCCCATACGGAACGTTTGCCTATCGCCGCATGCCTTTTGGGCTATGCAACGCACCCGGCCTATCGCCGCATGCCTTTTGACCGAGGCTCCAATTTTGATTGCTCCCGACTGGGACTTGCCCTTCGAACTCATGTGTGATGCAAGCGACTTTGCAATTGGGGCAGTCCTAGGGCAACGAAAGAACAAGCATTTCCAACCAATTCACTATGCCAGCAAGACAATGACCGAAGCTCAAGCACACTACACTATGACCGAAAAAGAATTACTTGCCGTAGTGTACGCTTTTGAGAAGTTCCAGTCATATCTCGTTTTGTCCAAGAGCATAGTGTATACTGATAATTCTGCTATAAAGTATCTGTTTGCTAAAAAGGATGCTAAGGCAAGACTAATGCGGTGGATCCTTTTACTCCAAGAATTCGATGTTGAAATACGAGACAAAAAAGGAGCAAAAAATCTTGCCGCCGACCATCTCTCTAGACTTGAGAACCCTCACCAAAATGAGTTCGAGAACAAGGAAATCACGGAAACATTTCCACTTGAGACTCTTAGATCGGTTGCTCTTTGGTATATGTTTAATTACACATACTTTTCACCACTAAAAACGGACTTAAACGACCAAAAACGCACATAAAATGCCATAAATATGCCTGTTTTTGTGTTTGTGTTGTGCAGGTACCGGATATTCCCTAAAGGACAAAAACAAAGCTAAACAGGACAAAACCGAGCACATATTTGGAAAGAGCGCGAAAAACTGAGGCCAAGGGTTCAAAAGGATTGGAAACGGAGCTAAAACGAAAATTCTCGAATCGACTCGACGACGTTTGTGCAATTAATGAAGTAAAGACGAAGTCAAAGTCAACCCCGGGATATGGTGTTGGAAAGAGAA
>BQNB010047208.1:0-43256 GCA_026074375.1 Tanacetum coccineum | reverse complement strand
GATTTTGCTTATTTGTGCTTATTTGTGGTATTTTTTTTAGCTTATTCGGACATTTTTAAGCTTAATACATTCGGCTTATTTAAAAAAAAAACAAAAAGTGTTCTTAACAAAAACAAAAATCCAACTTGTGTCTACTGGTTCAACAACATTTCTTTGTTTACACGTTTTTTTTTAGTTCATAACACACGTTGGGCTTACTGTTCACAAAATATCATTTGGGCTTATTAAAAGTGTCTACAACATTCTCGTTTATATTTTACTTTTGTATCTGTTGGTAGTTTCACTATACACGGAGTGAAAAAGAAGGTGCGTTCAAGGTGTTTGAGACTTTGTCACAACCTATCTAGTCACCTTACAACTCGAACCGAACGAGTTAATTCTTCATCCACCGAACGAGTTCATTTTCTATCAAGCCGAACCAGTTGATATCATCAACAACCGAACGAAGTAAAAAACTTGATCATCGAACGAGTGAAATTCAAAAGAGCCGAACGAAGTAAAAAACTTGATCATCGAACGAGTGAAATTCACAAGAGCCGAACGAGTGGAAAACTTAAGAGCCGAACGAGTGACAAATCTTGAGCACCGATCGAGTATCACAAGAAGGACCGATCGAATCATTTTTTTTGAGTTGGACCGAACGAGTTTTTACTAGTGCAAACCGAACTAATTCACGAGAACAAGTCTATACACGTTTAACTCATTTTCAAATTTTCGGTTTCGTGTGATGGTAAACTATGGGACTTGAGACCTTTAGCGTTGTGATCGTGTCGCCGTTTTGATCATCGTGGTATATTCACTTCTCACCGTCGATACCCGTACAAGTCCCGAGCAAGAAAAAAAGGAAACACGTTATATTTTCATTTTAAAAACAATGAAGACGTAAAAAGTGGAGGGAAAATGTTGCTATTAATTAAACTTATTTACATTTTGTCACATTCAGCCCCTGGACTCTAATCCAAATTCACCTTAGTCCTTTGTTTGTTTAATTTCCCTCAAAGTTAAAACTGCATTACACCGTTGGTCCTTATTGGTTAATATTTAATCGTTAGTCCTCAAAAGTGAATCGTTTGTGCACCGTTCATCGTTGTAAGCTCATCAATCGTTAACAAAAGCTCAAGTACTTCAATTTCAACAACGATTTCAACCATAATTGATTATTGTTTCACGGTTTCTTCTTGATTTTGTAAAATCCCGCGAAAGATACGATTCTTTTCTCGGTTTTAATCAAAGAATTGTAAAATCCCGTGAACTTTAATTGATTTCAATCTACAACAACAATCACTTTACCTACTTAAGATCCGATATCCATTCACAACATCAAAATGTCAAATACCAATACCAATTTGCAACCTCAAACATCAAGTGTTCTTCAGAATGACACAGTTTCTTTGTGTTAAATGCTAAAACAAACAAAGATCTTGAAAGGTAGTTGCCTAAATGGTCTTAGTGTAATTAAATCAAATTTCACATGGAAACATGTACAAGGCATCACTAAAAGTGAATTTGGATGTGCATTAGTCGTATTTTTTGTGAAGATGTTGACACATTCACAAGAACGTTCTCTTAAAAAATGGATACACTAGAACAACAACTTACAAAAGAAACTATTCTTGAGTCCAACTGCCAGAATGCCTTTAGAGTGCTCAAGACACAATTTTGAGGAAAAATTTTCAGGCTTGTGCTAATAAAACTTCAAGTTTTGATGGTTGTATGCAAGAAGGACTTCCACGCAATCTACTAATGGACCTCAAACTCTTCAAGAAATAATACTCAAAACTTTGATTTCATTGAAGATTATATGCTTAAAACAATCAGTCACGCACAACGATTCAGAAAAGGTTGGATGACAAAAAGTTGCAGATTCAAGAATGCACAGTTCAAGAAGTTAAAGCATTGGATGCTATTTCAGAAGACAAAGCAAAAAAGAGTTGCATGGTATCTTTTCAAAAACTTCATTCACACCTCAAGCATTCTTTCACACGACAACTTAAAGGAACTCGGAATCGAGTCTGGTTTCAACGTGCATTTGCACATTTGGTAAGATGTGAAACTTTTATAGGCACAATGTTCCTAAACGTGGATCAACTAGAAAAGCAATCTTGACAAAGAAGGAATTTAAGAGATTGCGATCATCGCTTCTTTTAAGTACACGAGACAAGTTTCAGATGTTCATAAGGTCACGGATGTATTTGGGATGATGAATTTGTTTTAATGATTTGCAACTATTTTCTCCCATACACTCAACTTGCGATTCCCAGAATTCTGTGCCACATGATCCAGCATATGGAATCGTTAAGAAGTCGATTGATGCAAGAGCACAGCTAAAGAGAGTATGGACAGCTGGGTGAATGGAAGAACAGATTCAAGAGTACAGCGGAAAGATTGATACGGGGAAAAGCAGTGTGGCTGCTATTTGGTAACACAGAAAGCATTGGGACAGAATCAAAGAGCATTATTTACAGTAGCAGATCAGGGATTGGATGCACTTGCTGATAATGCTAGATATCAGACCCAATATGAGAAGAGCAATGGTTGAGGCTACAAACAACTGCTAAAATCAATTCTTTGCTACTGAGCAACCTGAATTCAATAATGAAGGATAAGATTGGACCCAGAATGTTAACAATGTATGACACTGTCTTTTCTGCGAAATTAACTGATAACCAGACAATGAACTCTCAATTCAATCTCTTTGAACCTGAAAATTTGTCTCAAAAAGACGTGCCAATTTCAAAAGATTTTTTAAGAATGGAAGCACCATTGTGTTAATCTTGAAACTTAAATATCAAAATCAAGCTTAAAAGAAGGCAAACATGCGTCAATTTTTGAAATTAAAAAGTATGGAGGCCAAGGTTTAACATGCCATAGATATATTGATAACAAAATACATCGATTGGAACATAAAGTGGTAAGGTACTTAAAGAAAATTGTGACTTTGAAAAAAGCATTACAAAGAAATGTTTGATTTTATCAAGACAATAAGAGCTAAGAACATAGAAAACAAAACTTCTTTGATTGCAAATAATGATAAATTCTAGCTCACTTCAGGAAAAACGGGTTGCAATTGCAGACATTAAAAAATGAAATTAAGGAAATTACAGGAATATTGTGAATACTAAGTTTGCAAAATCGTCAATCTTAGGGAAACCGGCTTTACAACCACGTAGAAACCAATCAGTTGTTAGACAACTGACTGCGTTTAAGTCTGAACGACCTAGAATTTCAAAGCAACGGTTTGCCTACAGTTGCTGTCAATTATACGATTGTCAAACCACTCACTACACATTATTTGCCTAAGGGAAAAGAAATTGTTGTTGCACAAACCTCATAACGTGATTGCACCTGGCTCATATAGGTATAGCTCAAATGACCTGGTTCATAATCACTACCTAGAGGAGCTAAGAAAAAAGACACAAGAAAAGCAGTAGGCATTCTAGAACCTAGTGTGATACCTTTGCTAGATCACAAAGCCACCAGTAAATAGTAGCAAACCAAAACCTAGGCTCAATAACCAAAAGTCTAGGAATTGGCCATGCATCTAAGAGTAGTTCGTCACGACAAACGGATGTGCCGCATAGGAATCTACTTAGGTATTCTAGAAGTTTTTCTGACTACAAAACATTTTGTTTGCTCAATAACATGTAGAAATGTGTCTTAATTGCAATCATGATTCTTGTGTAACCAAAATTTCTGAATGAGTCAACTCAGTGCTAAGGTTCTATCGATAAGACAACAAAAAGATACTTACCGTAGAGCAAACAAGTTTTGCAAAGAAACCAGAAAGACAGATCCCAAAAAGACACATGTCTTCAATCAAAAAGACTTTCGTTGTTCATGAGAAAACAATGACTCCTAGATCTTGTCTTAGGTGGAACCGACGAGTAAAATTTTCAAGACTGTTGGTCATAGATGGGTTCACCTGGCAAGACATCTTTCAATCCTAAAAAGGAAGGACTCCGAGTTTGGTTGCTGAAAAGACTGATATCTGAGAAACCAGGGCTTCAAGGAATTTTCATCTGATGAATAAGCAATGACGTCTGTTCACAACAGTTCAGGCCTCGCTCCTCCACGACAAATGACGTCTGTTCACAACAGTTCAGGCCTCGCTCCTCCACGACAAATGACGTCTGTTCACAACAGTTCAGGCCTCGCTCCTCCACGACAAATGACTTCTGATCATAACAGTTCAGAACTCGGAATTCACGACCACAGCAATGAACTGTCAAGTTCAAAGCTGGTTCCAAAAGTTGTTCCTCCAGCAGACAAGACAGATACATCACGACAAGAGTTGGAATTACTATTTCACCATCACATAACAATGCTGAGGTCAACATGTAAATATTTTTTATAAAAAAAAAATACAAAAATATAAAATTTCAAAAAGAAAATACAAAATCAAAAAATCAGAAAATGTTTCAAAAAATATTCTTCTCGACATGTCTCTTGGAATCGATAACATTTACGTACCTAGAAATGTTGATTAATATCGACACGGGCGTGTAAATGAAGTTCGAACAGGAGTTTTCAAAAGTTTTCAAAACATGTCATTTCTAAGTTTTCTTAATGGCTTATGTGCAAATATCAGTACGTAACCCGGACTTCAAATAAAGGAAAGTTTATCTATAAAGATAACTTATCCTAACAACGAGAAATTCAACGTTTCTCGGTCTTGAGCTGTTCTTACAAGACATTCAAAGTTTTAAGCTCAAGAAAAAGGATAGTGTACGCATAAGTGCGCTTACCCTTAGAGTTGGAAGAGAAGTCTTCTAACATGATGTTTTTCAAAATGTTGAACACAATTTTTCAAGAATTTCTCACTGACGATTCATAATCTTTCAAAATTGTGTGTTCAACACTCCATCTTTCAAGGGGGAGTTTTTCGAAAAACAAAGTTTAATGAGTTTGGATACATCATCTCACGACCATTCTTATGTATTCAAACCATTCCCAAAAAGTCTCTTAATAACAACAAGATAATAATGACAATTCAATAGAATGATAGTTATAAGATGACTAAGTGTTCAACCTCAATTTTATATCGATTTTACAACTTGGTATCATTGTTTTTGGTGTCAAACATATGTAAAATTGAGGGGGAGCAAGATGACACAGTTCCAAATAATTCATGCTAAGCTTCAACGTTTTTCCCCATGGCCTTTTCAAGACAAATTTTAATCACACAGTATTTCAAAATCTAAGTGACTTAGAATTTAAAATAAGGGGAGAAATGTAATTAAAATGTGATCTAAAAGACTCAAAGTGCTATTCGGAAAAGGTTTTATGGTTACGATCTCATACCCTACAACATCTTATTTCACGACGATTCTGAAGACATAAGGTGGTAAGGTTAGGTATTTGTCCTATGATCCAACCAGAACCCAAACCTACCCGAGACATCTTTTCTCAAGATCTCAAGATCTTAAGCAAGGAAAGATTTTTTTTCTCTTGTGTTTCGTTGGAATAATGCCGACTAAGATTGAGCTAACACTGGAACAATCACAACAAGGTGTTAGTAATGACGTCTTGGTAAGCATTGAAGGGGTTGAAGAATTAAAAAGAAATGTATGGATAAAGGGTGAAAAGAAAGAAGCCCTCCACACAACTTAGGCAGAAACCGGG
Source organism: Tanacetum coccineum (assembly GCA_026074375.1). NCBI lineage: Eukaryota > Viridiplantae > Streptophyta > Magnoliopsida > Asterales > Asteraceae > Tanacetum > Tanacetum coccineum. The sequence continues at coordinate 37,634 of BQNB010047208.1, read as the reverse complement.
TCAATACATATGCTGTCAGAATCACAATGTTAATTGCTGACATTGAAGACGACATCATGGACCCAGTGATGCAATGCACAACCCTTCCCAGCCATTCGGGTTTCTCTCAAAAGAAACTTGTCTCATTTGTCACGGAGATACACACGACTTCTATTGACTTTCTCACTCCGAGTTAGTTGATATTGAATAGGTGGCAGTCTGCTCCAGCCTCCGATTACAAACACAAAACGCACTAATCGAGTCTAGAGCCAAGAGATCATCAAATAAATCTCATTAGGACACATTACATGACAAACACTTGTTGAACATCATTAAATTCACAAGCTGTTAACAAGAGTCCTACGCATTATCCTTGTGATTCTGCCAGAACATTCAGAGTGATACTCTTAAGTATTCACAATGACGAATGGAAATCCTTCCAGTGTCATCATCAAACAGCACTGCGGTAGGTGACTTGCGAGATTCTATATGAATCAAACTTGTGTCAACTGGAAAGAAACGATGTGCAATTCATATAAGCAAACTTGTTTCCCAGAAATAATTGACGACTCAATCGAAAGTAGTAACTATCTGATTCCCCCCTTACCGTGTTGTTGTCTGCTTGGGGGGGGGGGGGGGGGGGGGGGGGGGGTGTTGAGACGTTCCGGTAATGAGAACAAGCAAGCATGGTAAATCTAATACATATGTGTTAGAAGATCCTACGCTTTGAGCTGGAAACCCTGTCAAGGAGATTCTTTGAATCTACCTGATCACAGGTACAGTATTTATACTGTAAAACGGTCCTACGGAACCGGAGGTTAATCTAACCAAATCCGGACGAATGACAAAGCCATATTCGTCCACCCGCTTTATTGCTAACTGTTTTATTTCAGGATACATATAAAGATGGAGATGGTGATGCCTCATTCCAGCTGGAGTCGGATTCATTACCACATGCTCATGCTCAAACTACAAAGACATACTATAAGCATCAAGATTCAAGAATCATGAAAGCTCAAGAATTAAAGACAAAGACTTCCGCAAACTCTGATATTAAAGATAACTCCTCAGAAATCAAGCTTCAGGGGAGATTGTTAGCAAGCTTTCAAGATGATGCAAAGTATGAGCATGTTGGTCAAGACACAAGATCGCAAGGTGGCAAAGACGATCAAGACAAGCAAGGAAAAGATTTAAAGATCTCGGACATAAAGACGAAGTCAAAAGACAATGACAAAGGCTCAAGATCAAAGATCACAAAGCATGAAGGAACAAGCCTTTATCTTCTTTCTTTAAGGTTAACTCGCCTGACTCAGTTGAGTTAATCTGGTCAACTCGGTAATTACCTAGTTGCTCGGTCTTGATGTGGGTCTGTGTTAGCCTCAAAATATTGAGTCGAACAATGGAAGTTCGTTCATAATTATATTTGGTCTCGGTCACTAAAATAATATACGTTGTATTAGGCTAGACGGGTAAACGGGCTCTTAAATGTAATCTAACCGGTCACGTGTATCGGGCGAAAGCCCAAGTAATCCCGAGCCCGGCCCGTAGAAATACCAAGGCATGAAAGCCTCTTGGTATTAAGTATAAATACCCCTCTCCAAGTATGGAGAGGGGGTTGGTTCTTGTTAATTCTCATTTGTAATTTGCAAGTTAATCATCCATTTTTTCTTTTCTCTACCTTTCTCTCTCTAACTTCTCTCTAAACTTCTTCCAATTCTTCTCATCTTATTTTCTTGTTTCAATATGAAGTGAAAGTGATTTTGGTTCCGACAGAATTCTAGAGAGAATGAGGAGAGAATTCTCTTACTCTCTCTAGAATGAAGAAAATGAGAAGTGAAAAATGAGGTGAAATGAGGAGGTTGTGGTATTTATAGTGGGAAGAGAAAGGGAGGAGGGGGTTATCTTTTCTTTCTTTACTTGCAAAAATTTATAGTTTTTAGTCCGTAAATATTATATTATTTAATCAGTAACAATATAAATTTTATATAGTCACTAGATTTTTATAATTAGCTGCGTAACGAATATATATATTCGATCACTATTCACCGAAATCCTAAACTCTGTTATTTGGACTCGACGGGTAAAACTTATCCAGGGACCATTATTGTAATTTTTGTATTATTAAGGCTCAGACTTGTTTAGGCTAGATAACAATTGATCGAGGACTCGAAATTCATACCATTGCGTTTAAAATAATTTTTCACGAAAAGTGAGTATTTACACGACTAGTATTTCATAAATGTTTTATAAAATTTATTTAAAATGTTTGTTATTTATTGGGTAGTCATGAGTATCACGGGGGTAAGCTTTGTCGTAAAATGAACTTTAACTGAACATTCGCGTTTTTAACAAATGTTTTTGAATAAAATGTTAAATAATTTATTAAATAAATTGTGATAATTAAATATAAATTTAATTATTATCATGTCGGTACGCGTTGTGTGCGGTTTTTCACAATTTGTGAGATATATTCTCGTTTTCAAGTCAAATGAGTTCGGAAATGTTCAAAATGAAATATAAATAATAATAAGTATAATGTATTATTATAATAAGTTTGGAAAATTACCGGTTGTTACACACCACACTTTCCGATGTGTAACCGACATCGACAGGATGAGCTTTGACATCTCACATGTTGCGTTACCTCATCATGACTTTGTCCCAAGGACGTTTGGAGTTCAGTTCACTTAATGGTTGGAACATCACGGCTGTCACACCACTTCAAATTGGTGACAACTTAATCGAGTTTAACAGCAATTATGGTATGATAATTTATCATATTATTTGACTAAATAATAGATAGAATGACACATACAGACATTCTTCAAAAATTTTGAGGTACACAGGTAACCTTGTTAAGAAGCAGGAGTGAATTTTGTAATGGAAACTAATAGTTCTAGAGGTAAGTTAATGGCTAAAGATACACAAACCATTTTCATTCTTAAATTGCAAAATTCCAAATTTATTATATTGATATTATCTATTAGAAATAGGGTATTTTTGTCTATAGATCAATTTTATCATTCAATACGAATAAAAACAACAAAATAATGAATGTAAAAAAACCAGTAAACCTGTTTTTTAATAGTTCTTTAATACCAACATATAAACTCAAAAAAAATTTGGTCCATCTATCTTCGTCTCTATTATTTTTTTTTTTTTTTTTCGATTTAATACGGTAACAAATACAAAACTAGTTGAAATTTCTAAAAACAAACACAATATTAAACACTACCTAAATTACTATTAGCCGTCACTTCTTTTATTTTTATTCACACATATAAAAAAAGATTTTATTAATTACACAAGAACATACAGAAAAAAAAAGAAAAATAACTAGTAACAAAATACGTAGTAAATCATTTTTAATACTGATTTTCTCTGTCTAAAGGGTTTTGACATAGTAAGAAAACTCTCGAGTTTGTTGCTCGAGGAGGGGAGTAGGACTAGGAGGTGCTTCGTTACCAAACCACTATAAATCCTTGTGTTGTGGTTTGATCTTTCTAACTCTTATCTCTTGTCTTTCATATTTACTTATCATTTATTTACTTACTTGTATTGTTCTTATTGTGTTTATATTGAGATCATATAAAGTCGAATCTAAGGTTTTATAAATAAACATAACATTAATTTAAAAGACGGTAAACTATTCAACCCCCTTCTAGTTTTCCACAATTGGTATCAGAAGCCACGTCAAACAAGATTTTTAAAATGAATTGTATTTTAAAACTTGAATCGATCTATGGAATTAGAAAAATATTTAGAAGGGCAATCTATGCAAAGACCTTCACTATTTGAAAGTGATGAATTTATTTATTGAAAAAATATATTCGAAACTTATGTGAAATCAAAAGATTAGATTTTTTGGCTTAATTATTACCCATGGTGATTTTCCTACTATTTCAAAATAATCCCGAAACTATAAAAAAGGTTGATATAGTACCTTTGGATAAACAAAAATGATGATCTTAAAAGAAATTGCTAAAAAATAATGAAGCAAAAAATGGTGGATTTTATAAGGTTGCCACTGTTAAAGAATATGAAAGAATTTTTATGTGTAATTTGGGATTTTTATATTCACTACACCAAGGTAAGTCAACTCAAAGATAATTAATAGATCTTCTTGTTCAAACAATATGACATTTTACGATTCCGGAAGAGGAAATCGTTTAAATAATGCTTTTGCTAGATTTAACATATTATTACTAGTATTAAGACTTGATGTAAAGTTTCTCTAGAAAGAATTATGTTAGAAAATTTCTTAGGGCACTTCATAATAATTGCGCTCAAAGGTTACGGCTATTGAACGATGTCGATAAGACTTGACATCATTTTCCTGATGGAGCTTATTTGGAATTGGAAAAGTTTTAAAAGTGCTATTAATGAAAGATTCTGAAATGGTTAAAGGCAAAAAAGAACAAAATAGATCTTTTGCTTTGAAGGCCAAAAAGAAATCTAGTGATGAAGATAGTTCGACTTCCGATAGTGAAGATGAAGAATACGCCATGGCCGTGAGAGATTTCAATTTTTTTTCAAAAGATGAGGAAGATTCGTAAGACAACCACATGATGAAAGAAAGTCATCCCAAAGAAATAAAGATGACAAAAATGGCAAAAGCGAAAGGAAAATGCTTTAAGTGTGGAGATCCAAATCATCTCATCGGAGAGTATCCAAAACTATCAAGAAACTACAATCAAAGAGCCTTCGTTGAAGGATCATGGAGTGATAGCGACGAAGATGAAGAAGAAAAGACTAAAGACGAAAAATGTCTTATGGCTAAAGCATCTAATGAGGTACTTTCTGAAACCGAATTTATTAGTTATGACCAATCATCGTTAGATGAAAAAGACTTAGATAATGTATATAATAGATTATGCAAAAGTAGGTATATAAAGTCATGCTAAAAATAAATCACTAGAACAAGTTAAAAACCAATTAAAAAATGAAGTACTAGAACTAAAAAATAAATTGTCTAGATTAGAAAAGGGTAAGGAAATCAATAAAGAATGTAAATTATGTCAAAACCTTAGGTTTGAAAATGATAGCTTTAGGAATATATATTTCTATAGATTAATCCAATTTTCATAATTGTAGTCAATCGCTATAAGAAAATGTTAGATCTTCAAAAACCTTCCGGAGATAAAACCGGCCTAGGATTTAATTTTACCAAAGGATCAACTAGTGAGTCTAAACAAGTAAATTCTGTAAAGTCACAAGAGATTGAGTCTAAAGAAAAAGTAGTAGAATTAAACTCAAGCCCAAGACCAAAATTTATGCTTGTAAACAATACTAAAATACCCATTGCAAACGACGACGAAGTAAAACGTTTTTATAAACCTTCTTTAAAACCCGAAGTTGGATTTACTAAGCCTAAAACAAGTTATATAGGAATCCTCTCCAAAACGACTAATAACTGTCACCCGCGGTCTAAAACACCAACAAACATAGAGAGACAAGGTAGACAAAATTACCCTAATAATAATCATTCAATGTGGAATTATTTACAACAACCAAACTTCTCTCCGTGGGGAATATGTCCACCCTATATGTATTCGAATCAAATGCAACCTATGCAAAATATGTTCGGGACTAACAATTTTGGACCCATGAGACATTGGGGACCAAGTGGTTGAGTCGTTACAACATTCAAGTGGAGTTGTTCATTAACATTTATTGGAATCCGTCGAGTGAATACATTTCTTAAGATCTTATGACGGATTTTTCCAAAAAGTTTCTCCTTCAATGCTTACTCACTTGATGTATTGAAGAAAACAATCTGTAGGCTAAAGCTATGTTTCTTTTCAAAAACTTCTTAGACATTTATGTTTATGTGTTAAATGTTAAATGACTATATATTATTATCATGCTACATGTAGTATATGCTAAACAAATAAGTTATAGTTAATAGAATATAATTTAAGCTTGTGGAAATAGCGTAGTCACTAGAAATGCCATTTGTTGATATTCTAGAATTAAGAGATTTTGTTCAATTATGTACTGTTTCTCACGTAGTGAATTTGGATCTAGAAGTACCCTATAATGGAAATTTTCTATGTCCACTTGTACGCTGTAAACTCCCGTAGATGAGATAGTGAGTTAGTGGGTAATCATTAACATAGAAGTAGGTTTAGTTTTACATCTTACGCCGGAAAGGCATGACATCAAAACACTATGGATGAAACAAACTCCCTTCGACTACGTCGTCCGCCTCATCTACATGTCTACAATAAACTAGATCTATCAGAATCCTCTCATCAAGCTTTAACTCCATTTTATCATTCTATCGTCACAAATTTATCATCTCTCAAATACTCTAAATCGTGACAATTAATTATTTCATCCGAAGTAATTGATTTATTCGATTGACAGAAGTTGATTGAAAACGTCACTAAATCCCTGTCAAATCTTCTCTCGGCTTGACAACTTGCTTATCTCATCCGAAGTAATCAAAGTATTTTTAATTAACGAAAGGTTAATTAAAATGTCAATTAAATTTCGTCAATCATCTCTAAACCACATCTCGATCAAAATCTTGGACAAATTATATTATTTCAATTGAACTTATTTTAAGTTTATTATTAACGAAAAGTTAAATCAAAAATGTCAAATATTTTTCTCTCGCTTCAGACTTCATTATTTCGACAAATAGTTTTATCTAAAATAATATGGCTAGTAAGCTTCCGAGTATTTTTTATAATTTTACTTTAAAAAATGTCAAAATCAAAAAAACAAATTTTTTTTTCTCAGATAGGCGGCCCCCTTAAAATTAAGGGGACCAACCATGTTAATGGGGGCGGCCCCCTTATATTTAAGAGGACCGGCCATTTAATTCGTCAAACAGTCTAATTTTCTGCAAAATTGATTACCAAACACTCCATTTTCTCTTCTCCTTCCTTCCCTGCTGCTGTGTGACGAAAACAATCACCCAAAACACCTTAATTCAACCTTCTAACACTCTTTCGATCAAAATCGCAAGGGCTAAACACCAACAAGGAAGATTAAAAACCTAAATTGAAGATTTCCTATATCTTCTTTTTCAATTTCCATCATTTTGCTCTTAATCAAAATTGGGTATTTTTCATAATTTTTGTATCTTTTATATTCTTGTAATTAGGTCTAGGTAATCCATAACTATAATGATTCCCGTAGTTCATACGGACATTCAAAATTCTTCAATAGGATTGAGTACAAATTTTTTGGTTCGAAATTATAAAAATTTTTTTAAAAAAAAAATTTAACTAAGTAAATTTTAAAAAAAATCTTAATACATTGTTGTTTAATGCCATAAAATTACGTTAATGATGTTTTACATTGCCTATCATACATACATACCTAAATACTTATTTTTCGAATCAATGAATAAACTTTTATAAAAATTAAAGGGTGTTTGGTTCGTTTCTTAGGATCGGTTTTTAGAGTCGAAATGACCATCACTATATTTTGTCACTTGTATAATTCATCTAGATAATATAATTAATTACCTATTTACTATATCTTATATATTTATGATTTATATATATATATATATATATATTGATACACTTTATAAAAATGTATAAAATAAAGGGGGCGTTTGGTTTACAGTTTTAAAACATAGTATTACGTTCAAAACAAACTCCATTTTAACTTGGTCAAGTCATATAAATAATGACTAATATTTGTCACAAAATATACAACTTAACGTATATCTTTCGGGTCAATCTTAGTTCAAGTATTGTTTTGTTTAGGGAGGTGTTTGGGTTATTTCCTAGATGTTGAAATTATATAACTAATATTTATTCTTCGACCACCCCCATAGATTAAGTGAAAAATAAATTAGGACATATGGATTACTGTCATAGTTTCTTAGAGTCGAGGTTATCCTTGTCCACATTTGTCGTTTTTCAAAACTTTATTTTTTTTTATTTTTTTAAATTTATTTCGTTTTTATTTTGTTTAGGTGATAAACATGCCTCGAGCAACAGTTGGTGATACCTCTCTTACCCGTTCTTACATTCCCAAAGTATCCCAAACTCCCGGTATTTCTCCTACTATCGCATACTTCTTTACAAAACCATCGAGATCGATGACTTCATGAGTGTAGAGTTGTTGATCAACTTTACTAACAATATTATCCACATCGATCGTTATTTTTCTTAACATTAGTTCAATGGCCTCTACGAAATTAATGAGGCAATTGTCCCTCGTTTTATTCTGGACTTTTATAGTGAAGTCACTCTTCAAAGAGATGACTCCGGCGTGATTCTTATTTCCTTCATGATTCAAAACGAATTCATCACTCTCTCTGTCTCCAACAATTCGGTCAAATCCTCATAATTCCATTCAATGGCCAATCCGTATTCAGTAATGAATGGGATCTTGGTTCTCATGTATACTCCCAAGAAACCAAAGGAACATGTTATACGACTTTCTTACTCTGAAAAAATTCAGCAATTTCTTCAATTTTCATAGTGTTTGACCCTAACGGCACCTTCAAACACAAAAATGTAATTCTTTCACCAAATCAAGCTATAACCAAGAACTTAGACATAGACTTGAAAAAGATGGAAATAACTCATTTTTAAGAATGTGTTCGAATAGGAGGACACGGGGGGGGACATCTCCTGGCTTGGCCTTGCTATATATTATATTGTATCCTAGCGAGCAAACAATATAAATCGTGCCTATTTCTTTGTCAAAAGAATTGAAATGCACGGGCAACTCCTAAAGCCCATCTTCCTTATGGTATGTTCTTTACACGTCTCTTTCGACATGTTATGGAACACTACCCTCACCTTGACAATGGCATTTACGATGCCGTTGATCGTGTCATGTGTCCATCGCTTTTGAAACAACCCGGAAACCCCAAAGTGATCGTGGAAAAGCCCGTCACTCTGTCTCATCAACTTCCGCCCATAATAACTGTGGATCTTCATCTCACCAAGAAGATGATGATGAGGATGATGGTGCTTTTCGTGCTAGTACCCTATCTCCTACTACTTACCTAAACTTTCTCGGACCTCTCAATTTACCACATATGAAGTTCATACTCTTTGAAACAAAATGATGATCTTCTCTTCGAGTTGTCAAAAACGACTTGCTCAATCAAACACAACAAATGCATAAGGAACTTAGAGGTGGATTCAAATCGTTTGGCAAGGCATTACGAGGAGTCTTCGGGAAGAAAAAGAAATAAAGACGTTGAAGGATGATTAGCTTGGTAGAATAATCTGTTTAAGACTTTATGTGAACTTATGTTTATGTTTAATTATTTGTGTGATGACAACCCGACTTAGTCGGAAGAACTTGAACTTGTTTAGCTTGCTTAGGACCTTTAATTTCTATGAATCATTAGTATGCTCTTATGATTATGCATCCTTGTTTATATATATATATTTTTGCAAACATACATGATATACTTGATTTCATGTATATATATATATATATATATATATATATATATATATATTTATTATTTTTATACTACTATTATATATATTATATATATATATATATATTCACATGGGACTTGCTGCAAATTGACCACCAAAACACAACCTTTCTTACAAATTTTTTACAAAAACCAAAATTTTGGTCGTCTGAAAATCACCAGATGGGCGGCCTCTTTAATTCATAAGGGCGGTCCCCTTAAAGATAAGGGGGCCGACACCTTAATTAAGGGGACCGGCCATTTGATTCACGGATTTTACTGTTTCTTTCTGCTTTTTGACCCTCTTTTACCTAGCCTCAGCTATCCTTACCCAGAAAACTCGAACATATTTTGGAAAATTTTAAACTAATTCAAATCCATTCCACTTCCAAACATTTCTCATCCAATAAATTCCCTCCAAATGTTCACCACCATTTTATCATCTTCTTCATTCTCTATCAACCACCATAAACCACCATGACATCCACTAGAGCTTCCATTTCCAAATCTTCTAAAAGACCAAAAAAACATCATTCCATCAAAACAATTGTTTGTGGATTTAACTCATGATGACACTAAAACCCCATCACTCAAACATCAACTCTCATCCCCTAGTGCTCCTAATGCACCTTCAAAAACACCTCCAACCAAAGGTTACTTCCTCATCCATCCATTGACTACACACCAAATCACCAATCATCCACGATCACCAACACTTCACATCACCATCAATCAATGGTTACTTGGAACTCACCAACCATTCCTCTTCCAAGAGTTTCCTCACACTCCAAACTCAAGAAAAATACATCAATAGACCATCTCTCTCACCTTTCTCCAATTACCCCACTTGATGTCCATTAAATACTCCATTCAACTTCTCCACCTAATTTGGTCCCTATTCCTTGGAACTTCTTGAAGGCTCATGGAGACTCATGTTTCGTGTTTCATTCTCAACCATACTCTTATCTTTGGATTAGAGATGAAATCAATACATGTTTTCTTATCATAGATACACATGCTCTCACAACCGACTCCACCCAATTCACACCACCACCATCACTTTCACAAACTAACATACAACCATGTTTTGTTCATTTTCAAATAATTGTCAGCCAAACCTTTTGCAAGCAAGTCCTATGGAATTCTATGAATGATAGGATCTTTATAGTTTAATTTTATGTATGTTGTACTAATATGCTTCAAGCATATTATTTCTATTTGATGTATGCATGCTTCTGTGTTATACACAATTATTATGTTTAATGAATAGACTTTAGTCTCATGTTTTAATTATGCACTTAACTTTTTAGTTGATATATATATTTGTGGTTATTAGTTTACACAAATTTCTTGACAATTGTCAAACATTATCAACATGCTCTAATATTTTTCATTTTATTTGCTATATGTTAGAAATGGTTTTGTCTTGTTCTTCTAACTTGTTCTTGTAGCAAAGTTACCATAGCTCGATTCATTGGTGCCCTCGAACGAGGGGGAGTACACATCAAGGAGGAGCATTTATTCTATCGATTCTACGCACAATCATCGACAAAGCCTTTTTGATTCTACAAAAAGAGGAAGAAATGGAAATAAAACCATTTATTACTTGTTTAAAAATAATTTTACATTTAATGACTTTAGATTTTATAATCATCAAAAAGGGGGAGATTGTTGATTGAAATAATGCCTAAAAACGTTATTAATACTTTTTGAGCTCTTTACGTTTTGATAATCACAAAATGTAAAAACGATCAATGAAAAATTATTCGTAAACAAGTAATTAGTAGTAAATTTTCATTTTGAAAATTTAATCACTTAAAGGTATGAATATATAAATGCTTAATGCCCCCATTTTATGATAAATAAATTTTATTCAACATCACTATTTTTTATAAACATGTCTCTAAAACATTTCTTTTAACCTTTTAAAAATTTTTAATTTAAAAGTAAATGTTTTATTTGAATTCAAATTTTCTACCTAAAAACGACTAGAAATGTTCCAGAAAACACCTCCCTCGAAAAAGACAAAAAAGAGAGTGTCAGGTGGGCGGCACCCTTTCTTTCTATTAAGGGGACCAATCACCTAGTAAGGGGGTCTGGGAAGACAAATAATAACCTCAGCTTGCCTTATAATTACTGGACTATTCCATGCTGATCTTTCTCACCTATGGCTCACACTTCTTTTTGTTTTAATTCAGTTTATACTCTCCTACATATCCTTGATCATTTATTCAATAAAGATGTGTTCTTAGTGATCCAAGCTTTATTCCTCAAGTGCAACGGAATAATGTTTCTTTCATCAAGTCAAGAAGTGTATTGTTTTGTTGGTGTTGTGTGAAGTTGTGTTTGTCTTATAATTCATTTGTGGTTTATTGTGAAGGTGAGTATTGTAGTTGTGTATAATAGTTATTATAAAACTGGTAAACACTTGTTAATGCTAAAATGATTTTTTCTCCACATCACGATAAATGATTTTATTTTCTCGCTTTGATTGGTTGAGGGCAAGCAACAACTAATTGTTGAGGGATTTGATAACGCCCAAATTATACATGTTTTCAGTGGCGTTATTTGTATATCTTTAATCATTTCTCGTGAACTTTCGATACTTAATAGCATGAAATATGTGTAGGTTCGCTTGAAGATATCCCGAGCTCAAACACAACAAAGATCGAGTAATTATACACTTCGGGAAGACAATATATAAGAAAAGATAAAGAATCAAGCCTAAAGTGCAAATGTGCACCGCACATACCAATTGTTCGCCGCACTTATCCTCAAAGTCATGGAAATAAAGACATAGTCAAAATTCAGCATTAACTCCATAAGTACGCCACACAAAGTATTTTGTGCGCCGTACTTCTTATATGACGTTGAAGAATAAATGAAGACATAAATGCTACTTCATTAATACCCCAAGTACGCCGCACAAATTCCTTTGTGCGTCGCACGTCTCCAATAAACATTTAATTCCCTTTTCATTTAATCACCAAGTACGCCGCACAAGTTTCTTTGTGCGCCGCAATTTCACCGCTCACTCTGTCTATAAATAGAGGACGAATTTCAATCCATTTCATTCATCCTACAATCATACTCTCATACAAATAAATCCCCTTCGTCTAGAACACTTAGAATAGGTGTTTTTGGTGATCTTGGCTTGACAAACCAAGGAACCAAACACCCCTTCAAACCACCATCACTACCATCGACTACCACCACTATCCACCATCGATTTCCAGCAACCAACGACTATTCTCATACCTCATACATCTGTTTCCAGAATCTAACACCCATATACTTGTAGAATCAACCATAATTCTTCAAGTGTTCATCATAAAACGCATTGCCAAACACTCCTTTTCCGTCTACCATTGTTGTTGCCGCTGAATTCTAAGGATATTGGTGATATATTTCGGTTGGTTACAGAATTATAGGGGGTAGGCTTGATATTGGAATCAGTGGTTGATGTTGGAATTTGTTATTTAGTCGAATAATTGGTTATTCGATCTTTTGTTCTCATACATGTTCATTTACTAATCGTTGGTACATTCTTATTTATATTTATGATGAAATATTATGAGTTTATCATTTATAATATGTTTTTTATAAATATGAACAAGGTGTAGTCATCTTGTGTTTGTTTGAGCGATATGTGATCTTGGATATGGAGCGTTTGGATGTGTTTATTAAAATGGTTAAACATGATTTTCTAAGTGTAAAGGCCGAAAGGATACTTATAAACTTATGTTTTATCATTCCACTTAATATATTGGTTATAATAACTTATAAAGACCGAAAGGATTTGTTGTTATTAATCGATATAATCACTCGTTATATTTAAAGGCCAAAAGGATTTGTAACTTGTGAAATCTTTATTCTCTAAACTTGTAAACACTATCCTAAACACTTCATTGTCTTAGTAACCATTGCCTAAACAAACATACTTTAATCGTTTGGTTAAATCATCCTTTAATCTGATATATGCACGATTTGGTTAATTTAATCTGTGACAATCACTTTAGCCTTAGCACCTTAATTACAAACTGTGAAAATTTCAATTCCCATGGAACGACCTTGACTTACCTAAAGCTATACTATACACGAACGGGTATACTTCCCGAGTGTTGTGTTTTTAGTAAAAAAATCAGTATTTCTAGTATTATAAATTTAAAGCTTGCAAAACACACATCACCGTGTTTCCGCTTCTAGCGAGGTGTGACAGACTGGTATCTAGAGCAAAAGTTATAGATAATTTTGTTTGTTTTCAAATATAAAAATGCAACTATAACCAACTAAACATTTTGCAAAACCTCGAACATGACGAAAGTTGACTAGCCCGAGCATTTCATAAGTTCTTCCTAAGCTATGCATATACTGGTCAACTATGTCTAATTTATGAAGGATCATGAAATGATGGGGGTAGTTTCCTTAAGTTATGTTTGAGGGGGGAGGACATATAATTCTAAGATCACCTAAAAATGACCTGGCCATGAGTGTACATATTGCATAATTTGTACTTTCACTTTATACTCTTACCTGAAATTCTTTGCGAATGCTAAAACCTAAATCATCGTTGATATCCTATTGACTTGCATGTTGCCTTAATTTCATTACATGACGCCTTGAATGCTTGCCCTATTTCTATTGCCCATGCGTATCTTGCATATTTGCCTTGCAAGCTCTACATGTGGCCATACTTATCTATACTCATACTACTATATGATCTTTATCGCTTATACATGGCTGACATGCTTGCCTTACAATGCTCTATATGTCGCCATGCATGCTCATACTTTGCTACTGCTTACTTATGCAAGCAGACCTACATTATGATTTTCTATTTTGAATACTATATTAAGCACTATTTCAAATATGTCCCAACATTGAGTTGTCGGATGGCCAACGTTGAATACATTATTTTGGATATAGTATTTTGGTTATACTATTTGGAATACACTATTTTAAGAACACTATTTCAAAATACTTTATTCATATATTAATTTGGGTACACAACTACTCAGTTGTTGCCATATACTACTATGTCACAATTGTCACATGCCCTGTCTCCCCTACACTACTCTCTTTGTTAGAAAGTCTGAATACACCTCATACTAAACTAATGAATTGGATTATATCCTTAGTCGTACTAAGAACAACCCACTGATCAACATAGCCGCAATTAATGGTCCTATCATACAATTGGGCTTTGGAGACTACAAAGAGAACAATAGGATTTATTAGAAAGTGATACCCTTAAGATAAGTTTTTCACGTCAGTCGTAGTAACAGTAACCGCCCTAGTGTTTGTGTTCCGAATATGGTACCATATGGAAGACCAGAAGTCTTTCGGTTAAAATTTTTATACAATTGAAACATTTTCTTACAAACCTCACAAAGTACAAAAATTTGGGATTTTTAATGGTTGATGGTTTTTACATACAAATCGTTTTGAACACATGATTCAAATGTCAATTTTCTTGAAAGTCAAAAATCCATACCACATACGAAAAATCGCGTCGTCGATACACAAACTTTTTACGGACATCTTTTCGCATGACTATAATTTACGAGGATTTCAAACAATGTTGTTACAAACTAGATTTATGGTTAAAAGTTCAAAATGATCTACTCAAATAATCGTCATTAACAAAATTCTAAGAACCATGTCTCCCGGAAGGAACACGCACTATGTCTACACACGGTTTAGCCTTTAGAATCGGACCGAACACCTATGATTATTGATAAGAACCTTCAAGCGCTCAAGTCATTCACACCAGATTTGCCCTTAGAAACTTTGAATTATAAACCATCATCCCCAACTTCTCATACACTGGACTACACGTCCTTCCTCTATGTTCCCACATCAAGAACTATCTTCTGAAATTCTTTTATATCAACTATGAGATCATTAGCAATGTCCATTCTAATTGTTCAAACTCTAGCTAGTCCTAACCTTCTTTTCGGTATACGACGTCAACAACAACGCTTACTTTTCCTAGAAGATAAGGACGCCATTGTCGCCACCCTCTGTTAACCTCACTTATGCTACTCGACTGAATATGAGAACCTTCTTACCAAAAACATGTACATAGACTCTTGTGATTTGTACAAATAAGACACTGTGCACTATACAAATATCGTCCCCATAATTTTAATTCAAGACTACGACTACCAACCCCATACTATGGATTTGATATTCCTTCGCAAATCCTTTCAATTGCCTTAAAACGACTTTCTTCACATTGGGAAGTCTTCATTCTTACTTCTTCAATCGACCTGATCGATTTCACCAGTAACAAGTGTTCATGCTAATCTACACCAACTCATACCTCGTTTTGTGCAAGCCATTTTGAATTCTAATGAAGACCATATAGAGAACAATTGTATCCTCCTATCCCCGATAGATACATGATGTTTTGCAACACGACGCCTCCTTACCCATAGTCTTTACAAATTTATTTTCTAAATGATTCACTTGCCTCGACTGTACCCCTAACTCTCTACGCTAATCTCATCAATTCAAGCCATAGATACCCATTCGTTTGTGTTGGGCAAACCCAGAATTAAGCAGACTTTTCAAAAGCATTAAGTTGTAGTAACAACTTGGTCCTTAGATTAATTTCATGACAGTTCTTATTTAATTGAGTTATGGAGTAAGTTAGATTCGAAGTTGTTGCCTAGCTTAAGGTTTATGATAATTTTACCCAAAGACATGCTAGCTTACCCTCGCCAATATAGCCGGCCGATAATTTCTTTAGACTGACACTCCTCTCCATTTAGTAGGATAAACTTGGATAGAGACACCATGATTTCAACTTTTAGTAGTATTTGACCATGTCACATAAGCTATGACCACAACACTGAGTTCTAATTTGACTCCAAAATCTCTCATGATGAAATTAACCTCCATGAAATTCTTTAGCAGTAGGAAACTTGATGTGCTATCATGTAGGTTGTATTTATTGATTACCAAGTTTTAAATTTATATTTAGACGACTTATCCTAAACAACACTTTAACGTGTAGTGTACCCGGCCAAGATGGAATTTCGTGGTAACTAGGGTGTCGAACACTAAAAGCGAGAAAGTTAACCTTATATTCTATCAGTATTTTATTCTAATTAATTAGTCTAGTTAATTCTATGTTATTTCTAATTATTGTTAAACCTATGCTAAACCTAGTTCTAAAGATAAGGGGGGGTATTTAGCCTGAGAGACTGGCACAGGTTTGGTGGCGATTAAAATCAATTCAATACACAATAATCATGCAAGAAGATAATCAGAAGATAAAAGAACAGTCAAGCCAAACGATATAAAATTGTATTAGCCATATTAAATCTGATTAAATGGTGGTTTGTTTGTTTAGTGCAATGAGTGCTTATCTCGAGCCAACATATCATTCTTAAGACTTAGGTGGTACTTCTTCCTAAGACCTAGACACATTGAATCCTGTCACAATTAACGTATCCGCATAAAGCATTCTTTAGCTTAATTATAATCTATCTTAGGGATTAAAGCAATGGTGATCTTGTTAAACCCTAGCCCATTGGGACTTTACCCACTTATTGCTTGATGGTATTTTATATACTGGTAGTCCACTATCCAAGTCTTTACTAATTGATTAAGAACGTACTCATTGGGTCGAAGGGTCACCTGCCAGTCCAACTAAGCTTACTAATCTAAGGCAAAAATAGGACATTATTTGTTATCCTATTGGTCTAGATATATAAAATACGATATGGAGAGCTATCCCAGTATCTAGATCACTTGGTTTGTCTCACTAGACCCAGTTAAATGATAGGTCGCATATTCAAGCACATAGACAAGTATGAGGTGATAAACATAATAAAACAATAACAATAAATTAAGCAATCAAGATTAAACACACCAAACATTGAATCTTCATTATGATGGCTACTACCCGAGGGTATTAGCCCATAACCATTGTAATAATACAAGTATAATTAAACAACCAAGGTAAACTAACCGAGTTAACGAATGATACCAAAAATCGAATGATTACAAGAGTATAGGAATTACACGGTGTCTTCTATGGAATTAGCTTTGATGCTTGACCTTGGTTGCTCTTTGTTTCTTTAGAAAATCGAGTTTTATGTTTATGGTATAAAGAATATGATTTAGCACACTGAAAACCCATTTTTGAGTCTTCTATTTATAGTCTATGAAAATGAGTAGATACGCCGTATTGAGTGAGGTCAATACAGCGTATTAGGGTGTATTCCTTAGAGTGCATGCTACGTTCACAATCAATCAATAATAACTGTTTTCAATCACATTTATCGCAGGATCTTTGATTGTTTGACCAGCTGGATACAGCGTATGTAGTCAGCTGGATATGCCGTATTGGGTCTTAAATGTACGCGTTTTCTTGTGAAGTCCAGGCGCTGATACGCCGTATCTTCTTTCATGGATACGGCGTATGTAGTCAAAAATAAGTAATCTTTAAATATCATCATTTAGGCTCCAAAATGTGCGCCTTTTTGCATGTCTTCACAATGTACTCCATAATTACTGCAATTAACAACTTTAAACAATTAATTAACAATTCTTGCAATAATTATATAAAAGTGGGTAATTTACTTAGGATGAAT
Organism: Tanacetum coccineum; assembly: GCA_026074375.1. Lineage (NCBI taxonomy): Eukaryota > Viridiplantae > Streptophyta > Magnoliopsida > Asterales > Asteraceae > Tanacetum > Tanacetum coccineum. The sequence continues at coordinate 19,640 of BQNB010047208.1, read as the reverse complement.
GATGCTATAAAAGTAACGTTATTTGATTTCATCAAATACCCACCCACTTGAATCCTGCTTGTCCTCAAGTAGACTGTAGAAATTTATTGAAAATGTATCCCAATCGAAGTTAAGGATTTTTCCTTTAAGCATTCTTTCATTAAATCGCCTATACAAAACCAAGCACCTCACGAAATATGGGAAATGAAAACACTCAAATCACTCAACTAATTTAGGTGGTAACATTTAATGGGTACGCTTAATTGCTCGGTCATGATTAGTTTTCTATCATATGCTTGGCAAGGATACACATCTCCACCACTAGAGCTAAGTTCAAAAAGGTAGATTAGGTTTATTTCAAAGGCTTATAAGGGTTGATCATTCTAACAATCTTTCACCAAAAGTATCACACCAACAAGGCAGTTGAATCACACATACATAGCTGTAACGACAAAATAGACATGTGCGATTCGATCACATCCTCATTCGAATTTAACCAAGGGTTAAGACGAAGAATGATATAGGGTATGGATCTTCTAACACTTACCAAAAGTAATAAACCAACAAGGCAGTTGTTCGAGTAAAACCTAAGGTTAATTGTAAGGAAAGGGAAATAAATTATTGTTAAATAAAATTCACAAAACAAATAGATTAAGCCTGAACAAATAGGGTATATAGTTGCTAGTAACTTTCCTGACCGTTCCATGATAAAGACTCAGAAATATATACAAACATATTGATAATATAGTGACAAAGACAACCTAAGTTGGCGTTCCCATAACGGTCAACTTCTCAATCATCCTTACTTATACATACTTTTACAAGATAAGTGGTGATATCGACCACATTTATATACATCATTGATTTTTACCACATATTAACGAATAATCGATCCTCCAAGTAATTTATCGGTTTAAGCTCAATGAACCGACTATCTTCATTCCTTCCTCCTATTTTTTGCTGCGATTTTGTATTTTTCCTTTTTCTTATAACATAACAATACGAATCTCGGTGTAATTTCACCGTCTCCATCATCATAATTCATCCGGATAATTTTTCTTTAAACACTTCATCTTCGGATATAGAACATAATTGCGAAAGTAGCAAAATACACGAGCTACATACTTTTACATTCCCATTGCATTGTGCAATTTCCCGACCTAACCAGGATAGAAAATTTCACTTTGACATAGGAACTACAAAACTTTACACAAAAGCAACTAGCAACTTTGAATAATAGGCTTAATCTACAGGGTAGGCTAAGGTTTAAAGGTGTAACGAAATAAACATTTTTTAGTGTGAAAAGACAGGAAATGGCTCAACAGGTTTTTTTCTATGGAAAAGTGTATATTTACTCCTTATAGTGAGGAGTAAGCAAAGGGTTTACGGGGTAACTAACCAGTGTAGTAAGTTTAATATCATAACTATAGGCTTTTTTGGTGTATTTCAGAAAATTTTTTACCAGTTAAACAGTACTTCTACCATTAAGTCCATAGTACTCATAATTATGGTCTCGAGTGATATACCAAGCCAAGTTCTAAAGTCCACTACATCATCGGCACACTCATAATTTTTGTGGAATTTTTGGTAAACGTTTGGAAACGAAATAGGCTTAATTCTTACAATTTTTCATTAAGGGTAATTGTGCGTGAGTCATGTAACTCCCTAGCAAATTTTTACAAAAGTAGGTAAATTTTGTTACAATTGGCGTATCTAGATTTTAAAGCATATAAACATGTTATTTGTCTAAACAAAGAAGGGACAAATAGGCGATTCTAAATTCTCCATCTTCCAACCCACATAAATTTGAACACACACACTTCCTGATTGTAAAGACTAAAACAACTCTTAAAGATAATGGGAAATAGAATTAGAACGATGAACTCCCCTGATATTTTGCTCGGGATGATTCTCTAATTTGAGTTCTTGAGCAAAAGTGTGTTGACGAGGCGTCGTAATACCCGTATGAGTTCAACACACATCTTTTCCAGAGTAACCATCACAATTTCCATCGATTTTTGTTACAGAATAGGTCCTGCATAAAAGTTAGAAAAGACAAAACATAGACAATCACTCATATCTCGGTTTATAAAATGGTTTCACAATGCGTGAAAAATCACACAGACACGCATAGCGTATAGGTATTCAATACGCCGTATCCCAATCCCAAGATACGCCTACTGCATCCTGTAATAAAAACCACCCCCCCAAAAATGTTTTAAAGTTGCCAGGAAATTTATATGCAGAAATACTAAAGGACTGATAATGTCCAGATAGGTCGATACGGCGTATCCCATACGAGCATTTGATACGCGTATTGAATAGTCTAGTGAAGACAAAACATCAACAAACTAATTAAAATTACAATTTGAGACAAACATTAAAAACAGGTCCGTTTGTCTCCCGTTACAAGCCACTTTTCTTCTTTCAGCTAGTCCTTTAAGTTTTAGACTTTTTCCTTCTCATCAGCTTCACCTTCGGTTTGCCTTTCGTCACGAGCCATCCCTCATCCATTCTCTGCGAAAAAGTTCTCGCGTAAGCTTGACATAGCTTCATGTTTGTTTCTTGAATGGTCGAGAGTGCTTACGTGTTTCTTTTTATGACCAACACTATCTCATCATCAGCGTCGAATCTGATAATTTTTTCATCTCGAATCTTCAACATGGCAGAATGATAAAGTCATGATGTTTCCTGGAAATTTGATTGATGGCAAAAGTAATATCAATGAAAGTAATGTCTTTTTGTGTCGTCACGCAATCCCGTGTGGAGAACCAATGTCAAGTCCTACTATTGCTATCTGAAACTGATACCCAACCCAACCAAACACTAATACCTACTACACAATCAAACAAACACATCATTCCCGACAGACACAATAACTTGTTAATGGTGTTTGGCAACCTAACCACCAACGCGGCGCTCTTTTCGCCATACTACGACTAAATCTTATCCCTTTGCGACAAACCCACTACCCCCGCTCCCCCGTCCCCCCCACTACACCCCCCCCCCCCCCACCCCATCCCCCCTACCACATCCCAACACACTACCACACAACCTCACTCTCCAAAGAAACCCTAAACATCAACAACAACCCCTATTCTAATCATCACCAAAACATAACCCACACTACCCCTCCCACCACGTCTACTCATAACAACAACCAGCCCTCAGTTCTATTCTAGCCTTTTTAAAACCACCCCCACACTAAAACACCACAACCCAATCACACAATAAACACCGCCAAACACACCCCAACAAACCACAAAAATTCACAAAAAAACCTAAATGCCCCCCAATTCCCCAGTCACACCACGCGCCCGAAGGTTAAACACCCCAAAACCCCCAAACGGATTAACTACCAAACTCAGCACGCCTGATACAACACGCAAAACCTCCCTAAACCCTAAATCCCTCCAATTCAAATCCCCCACTTTACCTACACTTTAACAATTCCCAAACCCCAGCCAGTCCCAAAACCTCCTCCAAAAGCTATACAACCAATAAACCTCCCGAACCTCATACCACGCCGGCCCCACACCTGCATTTCCCCACAAATTCCCCCCCCGTTCGACCCCCCACCCCTCGTCCCCATCCGCAGCAACAAGTACCTCCTTCCCCATCCACAAATTCCACAACACTCCAACTCCTCCACAGCTCACCCCACGCTCATAACACCCTAACCCCCTTCAAACTTCCCCCTTTCATACTTGACTCAACGCTCCCATCCCCCTTTTTACCAATAAAAGACTGTAAGTAACCCCCCCCCCCCGCCCCCCTGTCCAATCTTGTTAAAATCTTCAAACCCTTCTCAAACCCTCCCCTGCTCAAAACACACATCACTAACATCACCTGCTTACAACATCCCCAACACCACCCGCTCAACACCTAATACATTCCCCCTCACTAAAGTTCAACCATACCTCACCCCATTTACGCGGCGCATTAAAATATACAGCCTCGTATTGTGTTCCGTCCACCCCAGTCCCACCCCCAACCAAAACCCAAGTCTACAAATTTGCATCACAACCCACTTCTCAACGTTCCATACAAATCACAAGCACAATCATCACTCATTAAGGGCCATGGTTTTCACTGCATACCCACACAAATCTATATATCTCATTCTTAAATCTTATATGCCATCCCGTATTACTTATACCCCTATACCATCCACACTGCACTACCCGGAGACTCCCCCCGCAAGAATATCCCTTGGTCCTGTAAACTTTGCTTCTCAATACTACAATCCCCCCTTTTACCATCTTACCTATCCTCAGAAGTCCCATCTCTCTTCCATGCTGACATAACTCGTCACGGTGACCCATTCTCACATCCGCTTAATCATTTTCATAAATCCCTTCCCCCCCACCCCCACCTTTATCATTATTGCAAATATATGTATACTTGTGTGGGAAAATCAAGTATTCCCACCTTCTGTACAACTCGGAGCGAATACCTCATTTATATTATCCCACCGTTATCTTACCAGTTCGAATTCAACCTTTATGATATCCTCATATTAAACCCCCACTGACCCCCCATTATACCCCCCCATTTGTCACTCGTTTTATAACCCCATCTTACCTCAAACATTTTATAAACGAAATCGTATACTTATAAACTACTTTTTCACCCTATCTTAAACATCAACCTTCACCTAGTAGATCAAAACGCTTGAAACTTCACACTATTAAGCTTATTAGTCTCACTCCAAAGCATTAATAAAACTTGTCAACACTTAAACTTTCAACTAAACCTTAAAACTTTTTAAACTAAAAACTTAACCCTCGTCTAATCCCAATATCGTTAAAACTTTAAAATAAACTTAAAACAATTCAACAACTCAAAACTGGAAAAACTTCAGTCAACTTTTGCAACTTAAAATTTGAACTCCTACCAGTTTCCAACCGTATCAAGTTGTGATACCCCAAGTATAACGCCTATTATTACCTCCCCCCCCCTATCAAACTTCTTACCCCATCCCCCTAAACCCAAGGACCAATGACACCAATCCAAACCCAATGAAGACTATTAGCAATAAATAACCTTATCTACATTAGTTCACATCACAACCCAGCATAACATCACACCACCAATATCCAGGTGCCGCAGCAAACCCTCAAATACACAACAAAAAACACATTACCCCCATACGCCACACCCACTTTGGTAAAATCACACCCCCTAACCTCCTTAACCACAGAGCAATAAAAATCAACACCTTAAATCCCCTACCCAGACCCATTCACCATAAACCAATTACCCCATTTAGCACCCCCTGCAGCAGTCCTTCCAATCCACACAACTGTCCCTAAACCCTCATCACACCCCACCTACACTCTTCTTTCCTAATTACTCATTAATATGATCTCTACTAAACCCAAACTCTCAATCCCTAACCTAATCCACCATCGACAGCCACTCCCCAAAAACCCATACCCCCTGTATTCCGACACACACCACCAGTGCCAAACCCCGAGGTGCAACACATACCTAGTAATTCAATAACCCCAATCATCCCCCAAACCTTTAATAATATCCACTAACACTACCCAACTGGTACATTTCCAACCCTCTCCCACACGTAACCTCCTTCTCAAACCAGGTTGTTAATAACTCTATTAATTATCACCCCCTTACAGTATCAAACCCAAAAATTTTGTGCCACTCCAAATCACAATCCCGGCTAATACCCGCAAAACTGCATAAACGAGGTTACCACGAAAACTTCTAACCCACGTAACTCATAATCTAACAACTTGCCAACTGCTTCCAAATTATAGAAAACCTAATCAATCCAACAATTAATATTATCCCACCACACCTAGACACAGTAACATATTCACCCAACTAATCTAAACACCACACTACGATCGCACTAATACATAGGAAATCGCCCCATTTCAAACCTACCCCACCTCCAAACAATACTCAACTTCCTGAGATGCCCCGTACCAATAGGCCCCCAACCTCTTCCTCACTTTACCCATGTACTCTCACATAATTACAAATCCCCAGAGCTGAGGGCCACACCTAATCACCGTCCAAAATCCATTACCCCATACCCGGCTGGACGACTTTTAGACGACCAATATTATACCTAACCACTTAAATTACCGACCTCATCTGTCAGCCCCCAATATCCGAGTTGTACTATCAACAAACACACTCTCTATCCCCCAATGCCCAACACCCGTCAAGAAAAAATAGACGAGCAACACAAGTCCAACACCGGTAAACTACGGGATTTCCTTGAGGTCACAATACTCTCAAGCAAGCTACTAAAGCAAATGTCCCCTCGGCACAAAAACTATGAAACGCAGTGCATCAACGACTACAATACCTAATCTGGCCCACACCCCCCCCAATGCGCCCAACCCCCCCCATTAGTTCACGTAGCTACAATACCCTTCCTGCCCACCCTCCCTCCACACCTATGAGTCATTGTGTCCGAATCACCAGTCTTAATTACCCAGAAACCAAGTATCATCGCCATACCCCCCCATTACGCGTGAATACAAATAAAACCCCATTCTTCAAGAACCCCCCACAGCACCCCCTGCTTCACATTCCCTCCATACACCCTGCTATAAATCCATTACCCAATACCCAAATACACACTTAAAATTTTTCATCACTATCCTACCACCCAGGTACACCAATCTTACCTGTCCCCGGCTGCACATAATACACGATCAATATCCTCCCTACTCAATTGAATATCCCATCCAGACGGGCCTCAACTCTCCAGCAATCACAATGTCCCCCCACCCGTCCAATCCTTTGCTCCACAAACCAAATCATACAACCCAATACCGTTAAACCACCACTCATACACGAACTTGTACTTCATCCTATAGCTGCAAATTACCTGGGTGTTCTCACTCCCCCATCCTTCTCCCCAATCTACCATAACTTCAAAAACATATAATGGGCAGTAAAGAGAAGAAAATACATGTAGACTCCTCACATTATCCACCATAGGAATACACCGTATAGTACCAATCAGGCCTGATGGACGTTTTTGACATTCTGTCTAAACACAAGAACATGTTAAACATTTCCAACAACACACGATGCTAGCCATCAAATGATAGGCCACCAATAGAGTTTCTTAAAGATCCTGACATCTGTCAGAACCCTGGTTGAATGGAATATTATCGGATTTATGGGACTCCATGCATGAACAGTGTCTCTCAAATTACCAAGAGTGGTAAACCAGCTTTGGTTTCTTATACAACGAGTTCCATCAGGACGTACTTTAAATGCTTTGTCCATTCCTCGTAGGTTCTCAGCTTTGATATTTTCTTCTTTAATTGCCTCAGATTGGGCTTTAAGGATTTGTGATGGTAATTTTGGGTGAAGGGTCATGACTAATGCCCTAACTCGGAGTGGTTTGATTTGTTTCGTTCAGCTTAAGGCATCTGCTACAACATTTACCTTTACAGGATGGTAACGAATCTCATAATCGTAATCCGCGAGCAATTCTAGCCAACGACGTTGTCTCATGTTCAACTCTTTCTGATCAAGGATATGTTAAAGACTTTTATGATCAGTGAACACGGTACACTTTGTGCCATATAGATAGTGTCTCCAAATTTTAAGAGCGAACACTACTGCTCCTAATTCGAGGTCGTGCATGGTATAGTTCTCTTCGTAAGGCTTGAGTTGTCGGGATGCATATGTAATAACTTTTTCTCTTTGCATTAACACCGCTCCCAAACCTTGATATGATGCATCACAGTAAACAACAAAATTATCGTTTTCTTCTGGTAATGCTAAGATTGGAGCTTCACATAGCTTCTGTTTTAGTAGTTGGAAGGCTGACTCTTGGTCTTCTCCCCAGATATACTTCTTGTTTTTCTGGGTTAATTCAGTCAAAGGCTTTGCAATCTTTAAAAAACCTTCGATGAATCTCCGATAGTAGCCGGCAAGTCCTAAGAATTGGCGTATTTCTGTAGGTGTAGTAGGAGATGCCCAATTCTTAACTGCTTCAATCTTGGCGGGGTCAACGTGAATTCCTTGACTGTCAATCACGTGCCTGAGAAATTGCACGATACTGATCCAGAAATCACATTTGGAGAACTTGGCATATAATTTCTCCTTTTTGAGTAATTCCAAGATTATTCTTAGGTGATTTGCGTGTTCTTCTTTGTTACGGGAGTAGATAAGAATATCATCGATGAATACTATCACAAATTTATCCAAGTATGGTTTACATACACGGTTCATGAGATCCATGAACACAGCAGGCGCGTTAGTTAAACCAAATGGCATTACTTGGAATTCATAGTGTCTGTATCGTGTTCTGAAAGCAGTCTTGGGAATATCTTCATCCCTGACTCTCAGTTGGTGATAGCCTGATCTTAAGTCAATCTTTGAGTAAGTACTCGAACCTTGAAGTTGGTCGAATAAATCATCGATCCTGGGTAATGGGTAACGATTCTTTATGGTGAGTTTATTCAGCTCCCGGTAATCGATACACATTCTGAAAGATCCGTCTTTCTTTTTAACAAATAAGACAGGAGCTCCCCAGGGCGAAGTACTTGGTCGGATAAAACCTCGGTCTGCTAACTCTTGTAGTTGGTTAGATAATTCCTGCATTTCTGAAGGAGCTAATCTGTAAGGTGCTCGGGCTACTGGTGCCGCTCCTGGAATTAAATCTATTTGAAATTCTACTTGGCGAACTGGAGGAAGGCCGGGTAGATCTTCAGGAAAAACTTTTGGAAATTCTCTGACTACCGGTATATCTTCTAGTCATTTTTTGTCTGACTTCTTCTCCATTAATTAGGCTACGAAAAACTTGAAATCATGGATATATATCCTTTGATTTTAATAGCCAGGATTGAGGTTAGTCGGGTTTACTTCGACACCTCGGATGATCAAAGTTTCTCTGTCGGATTGGGATGTAGACGACCATTCGTCGTCACAGTATCATTCTAGCTCATTGATACTTGGAATAACCAATCCATACCAGGATGACGGACGTCAAAACTACCAAGTTTTAATCGGCATAAGTTCCGACTTTCAAAAGGGTTGGTTTAGTAAGATTAGGTGCAACCTGGGATAACGGTATTAGTGCTACTAGGTTTCCATTGGCCTTTCAATGTCATAAGTGGTTTTTAGGTGTAATTGGTGGGTTAGTAATACTAGAAGCAAGCGATATAGGATACGTAACTTTTATCGGCTCCTGAATTCAAATATATTACTTAGCTAGTTGTTGGTTTATAAAGGAACATACCCGTGACTAGCGTTGGGTCATGGTGGAGAGTTCTTGTCCATCAGCAAGTTTGCTTTCCATGGGCATTGTTGTTTGCTCTTGAGGAACTGCCATGTTGTTGTGCCCTTTCTCTCCGCACGGCATGGACAAAATTACGAATATCCGTTGTAAGTTACTTATAGCGTGGTGGCCCTTTGTTTCTGCAGTTCCTGGTCAGATGACCCACCTTGTTGAAGTCTGACACTTGAACAGTTTGCAAGGTTGTGTGTTGAAGGGTTGCATTTCTTACACTAGGGGAATGCTTCCATTCATACCTATTGTTTTCAGTTGGCAGGTGACAACATAAGGCCTTGGACGGTTTCTTGTTTCTATTCTTGTTGTGTTGGTGATCATTGTTGCGGTTGCTATTGTTGTTACGGTTATTCTGGTAGTTGTTGTTGTTGGTGAAGGTTCTTCTATCATCAAACTTTCATTTGTGATCATTGGTTCCTTGCATAGAATTGTGCTTTGTTACTTGATCCATTAACCTTGCGTTTTGGTATGGCTTTCCTCCAAAGTTGAGGCTTTTGAGCGAGGGAACGTTTTCCTTCAATACTTGTGGGTAATACTCCCGATGGAGACTTCATGAGTTTCTCAGTATTGGCACCATTGTCTTAGTTAAAAACCGCCAATTTCTAGGAATCTTTAATGTACGTCTTGAGATCATTCCCTTTTACGTCAGTAGATTGTAAAATTCTCTTCCATTTTTTTGATCTTAGTTCTAGGGATATAATATTCTTTATTAAGAGCTGCATAAATTCAGACCAGGTTGATCTTGTAGCTTTCTCTATTTCAATTGGCTGGGTCGAATGAATTCCACAGACAAAAGCTTCTTCAGTTAGAGTAAGTAGAAAATTTCATTTTGTAGTCCTCGGTATAGTTGTTATAGGAAAATACCGATTCAGTTCGTTCAAACTAGCGGATGAGACCAACAACGCCTTCCGTACCTTTGAAATTCAAAGATTGGCAGCTCATAAACTCTTTGTAGCTTCATTTTCTTGCGACAGGAGTTCCACTTTGTCCGGTGTTCCTATTGGTATTGTCAGTATTTGCCATGGTAGCAGCTTGCGCTTTTAGAGCTATGGCAACACTATCAGCAATAGTTTCTAGGATGGCGCCTAAGATCCATGGCTAGGTGCTAGATGTTGGTTCCCTTGAGTGCCATTCCATCAACATTTACAAGACAACACAAAATAAGAATATATCATTGTATGGATTCTTATTTGGTACAAGTTCTAACAAAGAAATACACATTCTTTGATAACTGAATTTTTTAGAATTGACACTCTAACAAGCATCTAACTCATTAGGTTTCTCAGGGACTGGTTCACTTTCCAGTGGTTTCATACTGCGATCACTTAGATAACTTATAAAAGGCTAGTCTGGTGGTAGTGTAGGTGAAATCGTATGCTCAATATCTTGATCATTAATCATATCCATGATATCTGGGTATAAAGGTTTGAGAAACCCGGATGGTAAGAGAGTCATAGTAACCTAGATACATAAAGATACGATACATCACACTACAGAATATAGGATAGACAACCAGGACATACATAAATCGGTATCACAAAACAGCAAGGTATAATGGTATCTCCATCTGTATTAAGTCTATAATACACTTGCTTACATATGTTACGTAGTTATAATTTGACGAGTTCATTTTTATGCCGGCACATCCATGTGGGTTAGCATCTCTAACAAAAGCTGTAAATGATAAGGATCTAGTCTAGTAGTCTGGTGGTCCTCCCTTGTGGTTCTTGAGCTCATGGATCTTGTCCAGAAGACTCTTCATATCTGATCGGTGGTTAACCTGGATATCTTTGATGAGTATCTCTAAAGTAGAAGTCCTGAAACGAGCAAGAACAATCTCATCGTTATGCCTTATTTGCTCTATCTGAAATCTATAAATCTGGGTACCAGCTTCTTGAAGTTCAGTTTCTAGTTGGTCAAAATCTCGTTGTATGATGACTCGACCATTACCAAGACCTTCTATCTTATCTTCCATGTGCTCAAGAGGGAGCTCATCTAAGTGATTCAAAATAGTCTCGATCTGTTCCTCATGGCGCTCCAGATGCGTCTTATGAGAACTCTCTCCAATCTCAAATACATGAGGTGGGGCAGAAAAATCAGTAGAGGAGGATGATAGGAAACGGGCTCGTTTCTGAGGTGGCAAAATCTCCTCGGGAAGAAAGAAATCTCGGGGATCAAATAGTGGTGATGATGGTAACACTAGAGATGGAGGCAAAATAGTTGGTGGAGCAATAGGAGCTCGTGGTGATGGAATAGTTAATTCATCATTAGTAGCATTATATGCTTGCATGACCTTCATATATGGATCATCGTGGAAAGGTGAGATGGCTAGCGAGGCCAAAAGATCCTTAGATAAATCCTCTGAAGGATCAGAAAAGGTGTTTCCCGGTGAAGCTGGGAAATAGTCTGGTGAAGCTGAGGTATAGTCAGAAGTATTCATAGAAGAAAAAACATCCTCAATATAGGAATCAGATAGGATGATAATAGGGTGGGTGGATGTAGACATAACTCTGTAACAACCCAGTGTAAAATAACATAAGTTATTTATATAATAGTTATGTATCTTTACATACTATTCAGGGAATGTAGTGGCACGGAGGACTTTCTTAGATGGAAGAATGAGTTATAGTTTAGGTTTTTAACTTGTTTGTATAACCTCGGCTTGATACCAATCTGTTAACACTCCTTATTTGACATATAGCAGCGGAAAGTTAAATTGGGTATTACATCATGAATCAAATTCATAATCATAGAAACGGACTCAAAAAGAGACATTTGGAAAGATTTAGTTATCTTCAATATTATTCACAGAGTTTACAAAAGAGGTCCCAAAAATAGATATGGAAAAATCAAGTTTGATGATAACAAGTTATGGATGTGTCAAGGTCCAACTGCCATCCGGTGCCATAGGTTGCTAACTACATGAAATAAAACATGCTAAAAAGGTCAAAATAAAAGGTTGATTGAGTGAAATTCACAGGTTTAGAAATGGTATATAGTTGAATAAAAGTCATTGTAATAGTTATAATTGCAAACGAATACAATGTATATGGTAAAATGTTAAGCATAATATAAGTCTCGGTCCCTTCCAATATTAATAGGTCAAAGGCCTCAGTGTTAGTCAATGTCCTTGTATGATAGCTTAATCTGGCCCCAAGGCCCATAGAAGAACAGTCATTATAGTCCCATGGCGGTTATGTTTCGTATGTTAAATACTCTCCATGCTTTGGAGAAGTGGTGTTGGTTTGGTTTTGGTTTTCTCATTTATTTAGGCATTATTTGTTTTTACTTTCTCTCTTCTAGGAATACATCCTTATCACTTCTATATTTCTTCACTAAGTCTACACATCATATCAGAAGATTACTTGCATTATACAATTGGTATCAAGAGCCATGGAGTGGTGTGTTTAGTTTTTGTGTTTATTGTTTTTGGTTCGAGTGTTCTTGCAAAAATTTTATCCTTTTTATTTTTTTTCTTTCTTTGATTTCAAAGCTATTGTGTACACTAAAGGATTATTTACCTTGGTAAATCTGATCTAGTATCTTTATGATATAGGTGTACAAGTTAGAATCAAGAAAAATATCATTTTGTTACATTTTTATGTTCGAAAATCTTATAAAGAGCAAAATCATGATTTTAAAATTTTTGGCTTAAAAACCTTAAAGATTTCATTTTTCTTGTTCCTATAGGTTTAGTAACACTAGTTGTTATCCCACTAGTTTAATTCATTACACAACAATAATATATACCAATATGCTAGAAAATAAGAAATCTTAGAGAGAGAAAGTAGAGAGAAAAACAAGAAAGGAAGATTAGCTTAAAGAGAGTTTGGAGGATTACAAGTGAAATGAAAATGTAACCAACACCCTTCACCAAGTGTAGTGAAGGGGTATTTATACCCAAGCCTTGCTAGCTTGGCACTTGGGCTTTCTAAACTGGCCGGGCTTGGTTTCTGAATTGTGGCTTTGTGGCCCGAACACGATACATTATTAGATTACAATGTCATATATCCCGTTGAACCCGACTTGCCTATTACAATACAAGGACCTAGGTTTGACTTTCTAATACGATAAATTTCGTTTGGCTTAATATAAATTAAGGCTAACAATTCTCCCCCAATGTTAAGGTCTTCTTTCTTCAAACTTCCTCTGTACCACGATGACATTGGAAGATATGACGTTTTTACCTTTGATGCTTTGCCTTGTTTTTGTTTTGGTCTTGTCTTGTTTGTATGGCTTTAGTTATTCCATGCTCTTTGTGATCTAGATTTGAGCCTTTATCTTTTGACTTGAGTTTTGGGATCGTTATATTGCATCATCTCCTTGACTGGGTATCTCTTGATTTGACTTCCTTGATTCAACTTGTTCTTATTGACCAACATGCTCATACTTTGTTACATTCTTGTTTGACCCCCATTAAATGTGATTATAAGTCTAACATCTCCCCAATTGATGATTCTTTATTTAAACTTTGAGGCTCTTTGTATGGTAGGGAAGATTAGAATCACATATCGGGATGTTGAATCGATTGACTTTGAAAAGTCTTGAGTAGATGAGCTTGTGGTTTTTGGAATCCGACTTCGCTGGAATGAGGGATTTTGCAACACCATCGTCTAAACCTGAATTAGACAGTTAGTAAAATAAAAGGATGAATTTGGCTTTGTCATTATCTTGAGGTTGGTTGCATTAACTCGGTTACCCATGTTATAGTATAAATACTATACCTGTGATCAGGTAGATTCAAATATTCTTGATGATGGGTTTTTTCCAGCTCAAAAGCGTATGTTTCTTCTAAACACAAGATGGTTATTTAGAATCACCATGCTTGCTAGTTCTTATGACCGGAATATCTCAAAGCAGACAACACGTTAAGAGTGATTCAGATAGTTACTATCTTTCTGATGAAGTCGTCATTCATGTACTGGACCAAATTTGCTATCCAATTATCTCAAGCTTTGATTCATATAGAAATCATGCAAGGTCACTACCAAGAGCTGGTTTGATGTTGGCTCAAGCAGGATTTTCATCTTCATTGTGAAGTTGAAGTGTCAATCAGATGTTCTGGCAAGATCTCAAGGTAATGCGTAGGTTCTTTTGTTACTACTTGTGAAACTTTATGGTGTTCAACAAAATTGTATTTTGACGTGTGTCCTTAATTGATTAATATTTGATATTTTTTTGGCTTAGACACGATTTGTGCACTTTTAGTTTAGTAATCGAGTGGTGGTCTTTTTTGGATGGTTGGAGCAGACTGCCACCTATTAATATCAACAATCTCAGGGAGTGTTGATGTCAATAGATAAGTGTGTAATCTACGTGACAAATGACGGACAAGTTTATTTTGAGAGAAACCCGGATGGCTGGGAAGCGGTTGGATTGCATCACTCGGTCCATCGACCAACGTTCTTCAATATCAACATTTCTTCATGTGATTTGATAGTTATGTTATTGACCCGGTTTATGCCTAAGGTGTAAGGAGGGCTTCTTTCTTTTCACCCTTTTATCATAAATTTCTTTTAATTCTTCAACACCTTCAATGACTTACCAAGACGTCCTTACTAAACACCTTGTTGCTGATGGTTCTAGTGTTAGCTCAATCTTTAGTCGTTTTCTTCCCTTATAACATTCATTCTCCAATCATACCTAAGGATGTTTTTTCTAACTATGAGTTGTCTTGGGGTGGATCCTCCGGTTCTGGTTGGATCGTAGGCATATTATAACTAACCACCTTATGATTCGAACGTCATGAAATTAATTAGTTGTTGGGTTTAGAGACGAACCATAAAACCATTTTCTGACATTGTTTATTATTCACATACTCCCTCACTACACGTGTGCTACGGATTTCGAAATTGTTTAGCCACATGAAGGAAAAGAGGTTGCACTTAGAGTCTTAAGATCACATTCGTCTTAAACATATTTTAATCATCAGTTTTTCTCCCTTTTTTTTATATAATAAAAATACTTAGTATTTGAAAATACCTATTTGATTAAAATTTGACTGAAAAATTCCATGTGGGAGAATAATTTATAACACGATATAGCATGAATTCAGATTTCGATAGCCCCTCTGCAACAGTATATGTAGAGATATCTTTATGTTATTAAAACTTGACATTAGAATGAAAAATTGATATGACACCACAAAATGTTGAAGACGGAGTGAGATGCCTTAGTGAACAATGTATATTAATAATTGACATTATAAGTTTCCACTTTTAATTTCACAGGATCGTGTTTGGATACATAATTGGACATTTATGAAAATGTAGCCGACACATTAAAAGGCTTTGTTTTAAAAAGTCTCTCAAAAATTGATTACATAAATGACATTTCTACCAACAACTGACAATTCTTTGAAAAATTATTCGAGGAAGGGAGTGTTGAACACACAATTTTAACAAATACCACTTTTTATAGAAAAATACCACACAATTTATTGTAGGACAATTTTAACATTGAGGAATATTTCTTTTTGAAAAAATTGTTGTTAACGATTTTAATAAACCATGATAGAAGACGTCTCTTCTATTTTAGATTAAGCGCACTGAAGCTTACACTTCCCTATTTCATCCGGGACCGAGTTATGCACTGAAATGGTACATAAGTATTGAGAAAAAATTTAGAAATGAATGTTTTGAAAGCATTTATAATTGTTCGAACTTCATTTAAACGCAACGTGTTGTATGTTAATCAACATTTATTGGTAGTAATATGTTAATCGATTCCAAGAGGAAATGTCGTGAATAGTCTGTTTGGTAATTTTTGAAATTTTTTTTTGATTTTTAAATTTTGTTTTTATAGGTTTTTATTTTTTTCTATTTTCTTTGTCAAAATTTTTATAAATAAATAATAACAGAGAGAATAAAATATTTACAAATTTAATGTTTTGATGGATTCAAGCAGATTCAATTGCCAGAACCTCCAGTTCATCTGGAAGTCAATCATCTCATACCGATGTGTCTGACAAGTATACTTATAGCCTATTTACAGATAAAAGCTTTAGTAAAACACGTCTGCTACGTGGTATTCAGTTCCGACAAAGAATAATTCAACAATCCCCTTTTCAACTGGTTCTTTATGAAGTGATATCTGACATCGATATGTGCTTTAGGTACGGGAATGCTTTGGATGGATGCGCTACGTGATGGCTACTATGGTGCCTTTGAGTCACAATACATAGGTATTTTATCACAAAGTGGAAGCCCATAACTGTGAGCTGAGGAAGTTCTAACCCATGGAAACTTGTTGCGCAGCAAAGACTAAAGACACCTAACTCGGTTTGCTGAAAGACATTGAGGTGAAGTCTTGCTTTTTGATGACCAGCTGGCTAACTTATCACCATCTAGAAATTGTATGCCAACAGATGTACTCTTACGTGATTCGGAGATAGCCCGCGTGATCCGAATCTGATAAAGAAGTTCGTCGAAAACGGTATCCGTTCGTGATACCAGAGACCATGTTAATGGGAGTTCTTTAAGGTACCGATAGAATTCGTTTTAACCGACAGTGAGTGAGATGTTTCTTTAGTCGGGGGGGTTTTTAGCCCTGTTTGTGATAGCGAGCACATAACATGTTGCCAAATGTACATATTGGCTACTTTCTGTTAGGTAATGTGTGCTCGCATACTTACGATATTTCGTTTTGGTCGACCGGTAGTACCACTCAAGTTCAACATCAAGGTGTTTTGTAGCATTGGAGTACCAATGCTATCACATGAGGGTCATACCATGCTTTTAAGTATCTCTGAGCATACTTAGCGTTGGTTTATATAAGACTACCACGAGGGGATTGGAGGATCTGAATTCCTAAAAAGACATTTTAGCCTCCCCCTGCATAGTCATATCAAATTGCTGTGCATTAGTTTTCAAATCGTTTGAAAGTTTTGGGTTCGTAGAACAAAAAAATTATGTCATCAAGTATATTTCACAAGCAGAATATGTCTTCCCATGTTTAGTTATGAACTAGAGTTGGATCATAGAACCTTTGAGGAATCATTTAGATACAAGAAGTTGGTGAGTTCATCATTCCACGCTCTTGGTGCTTGTTTGAGACCCTAAATGCTTATCTTTGAGACGGGTTAATACTTTGTCAGGATGATTTGGGTCAACAATTCTCATCTGGTTGGTTTTAGTTCATTCTTCTGTCAGAGGTTCGTTAAAGAATGTGTTTTACAACATCCAATTGGTACTGTAAATTGTAATTTGTGTGAGCATATGCAATTGAACAATCGTACAGCTTCAATCTCCGGAGCAACTGTGTCGCGAATGTGCTCTTCGAAATCAATTCCTTCTTTTGAGCATCATCTTAGCTACAGACGACGATTTGTTGCGAATGACAGTATTTTTGTCATCAGTTTGTTTTTTCAGAGCCACTTTATGTTAATGACATTTTTGCAAAGTGCGTCAGTCGATCTAATTCCCATACATCTAATCGTCAAATTGATGAAGTTCTTCTGCATTTGATTCAATCCCTGCAGAAATAGCCATGGATTTTTTATGTTCTTTGGTTCGGTTCGTCACGGTTGTGTGGAATCATACACATCTCGCCATCTGTTTTAGCCTGACGTCATGTTCTAACTTGATTGAGAAGGATTTCCAATGATCTTTGTTTTAATGGAATGATCTTTTGTCCAACGTTGGTGCGGAAGGATGGTGTTGATAGAATGTATGCATGTTTGACGAATCAACATATCGAGAGAATGTCTCCCCTTGTTCATGTACTGGTGTACTGAAGATGTTGATAAATTCTTCGTCGTCAAATTGGGCATTTTCTGTATTGTTTCTGACTTGAGTAATGTTCTCAGGTGCAGTGACGTTGAAACTTGAGTTGGAGTTTGATTGTGTTGAATGAATGTTCAATGGAGGTGGATCTGCAACATCCGTTGTTTAAAAGTGTGAGTTGTGTTATGTTTGTTGTACGGTTTATGGGATTAATCAGCAGCATGTACAGCGGAAGACTTTGACACAACATGAGAAGTTCCATTAAGTAATTCACTAAACATCGGACTATAAATCAATTCCAGCTCATTTGACGTTGTTACTGTCTTAGCAACTTGAGGAACATTTTCTAGACTTTGTGGACCGGGACATAAATTGTCTTGTTCAAGTACCATCGTCGAACATTGTGGACCGGGGTCAGAACTGACATGATCCGACGCCATTTGAGGCAATTCGCAAGTTAACATATTGATTCAACTATCATTCTTGTTCTCTTTCGTTAAATACCCTGTAAGACTTGACTGCCGTAGATACCAACAAATACAGCCTCACCTTTTTCTTCATTTTATCAAGATTTTCACCATTCTCTGAGATAGTATTGTAGCAAGAGAACCCAAAGATGTGAAAGAACTTGACTGACGGTTTCCGGGCATTGATGATATGGTAAGGTGTTTTCTCATGTCGAGGAATTACAAGTGAACGGTTTTGAGTAAAACATGTTGTTGCAATTGCTTCAGCCCAGAAGAACAAAGGAACTTTAGTGGCGCTTAGCATTGTTCGAGCAGCCTCAACAAGAGTACGGTTCCGTCTTTCGACAACGCCGTTTTGTTCAGGTGTTCGAGCAGTTGACGTTTCGTGTCTGATTCCCTCTTTTGCAAAGAATGCATGAAGAGTTTTATTAAGAAATTATGTGCCTTTGTCAGTTCGAACTGTTGTAACTTGAGCATGAAGTCCTCTTTGGACAAGTGTGAGGAAATCAATGAGAACTCCAGGTGTTTCGTCTTTGGACCTCAAGAAGTGAGTCCAAGTATATCGGGAGTAGTCATCAACAATTACGAGAACATATTTCTTTCCATTAATGCTTTCTACCCGCATTGGACCACATAAGTCCATGTGTAGAAGTTGTAACCGTCTTTTTGAGCTCGGGGTAGTCTTAGTGTGAAAAGACTTTCTTTTTGCTTTCCCTAACTCACAAGAAGAACACAGATGATCTAGATGAATTTACTAATTTGCAATGTGATTACGTAGAAACCTGGGAAAAATGTGAACATCTTGAAAAAGAGCTTTAAAAAAGTAGAATGATGTCACAACGTTTTGAAGCACTTTATCTTTAAACCATGAACCATCCCGTTTCATCCTTGGTTTAATGCATTGTTTGGACATGTGTCCTTCCCCTTTGCAGTTGTAATACGTAACAATTCTCTGTTTCCCCGAGTGACTCCCACTTGCTCCTGGAGTGAAAGTTCTTGTAGTACCCGCAGCATAAGAAATTTGTCTCCCCTGAACTGGTTGTACGGTTACTCTTCCATCATTAATGGTGGCTTGTTGTCTTGGGTTTGACGTTGTTGGTAGTAGGATAGCGGGAAGTGACTACAACAGACAAGAATGACATCACATGGTTGATAGCATCAATTGGATCATCACCGTGC
>BQNB010047207.1:0-43256 GCA_026074375.1 Tanacetum coccineum | reverse complement strand
CTTCTTTTGAAACTTCACTTGACTATTGTTTGGCACGACCTTATCTTTAACTTGATAGCACTTAAGCTATGGTCTGCTAACACTAGTACTTAAGCTGGTCCCATACAGTAGTAAAATGGTATAGGATGCCTTGACAATATCTGGTCCCAACTATCATTAAATGAATTTTTAAAATAACCGTCTTTGTCAGCAAAATATGCTAGGGCTCCTATCATTCTGATCACCTGTTTGGCAGAGTATTTGAATTTACTCAGAAGTCAGAACATCATATATATTCTTGACAATCAACTACACATGCACACGCTATTTACTTAGATACAGATGCATATGTGAGTATTTGCTTTGCTTGTCAATATAATTTTGCTATCACGAGATGGGGTGGAGGCAAGGGGGATATCAAGAACACACATGCATCAACGGCTTTTTCTAGAGCATCACAGCATCTCATACCAATAATTTGTATAGGGGTGTTTGGCTAATAGTGTTGCAGGTGAGTTTGGTTGTGTATAGTGATGCAAGGTGCGTGTTTGTTATTCAGTAATGGAGGTTTATATATACGATTGTGTATTGTGTATATCATTAAAAACAACTTACTACAATCTTAAAGAAAACTTGTAACTTTGACTCTATCTGATATAAATTATCAAATTACAATAAGATGTCATGAGTATCAAAACACAAATAAGTTGCTTATAGCAACCAGTATGGATATACTTACAGAAATGTATGCATCATTCCATGCGCGTGTATGGACACTGTTTGACTATTATCTATCATTTTAGTAGCCATAATTAATCACTTTCATTAAACCTGCCACAAAATCATCATGAAAAGATTAATATCCAAAAAACATTGAGTTTGAATTTTGATTTCAGATCCAAATCAAAAACTTATCAACCTTGAATTTGATACAAATCTTTAATTTACGACATCAGTCACGCGAATAATATCAAGCACATAAAATCAATATATGTGTGTTTTCCATGAAGGAGGGTTCACATTGTGTCCAACATAATATAATATCAGATACAAAGTTTTATGCTTCTCATTTAAAGCCAAAAATCAGTGGTGAATTTTATACTTCTATTTGTTGGATAAACATTAATCAGGTCTAGGTTCATGAGTCTATTTACTTAAGAAGAAAGATCATTTATATAATAGTGCACAACACGTTGATTATTTCAGTACAGTGACTACAATTTGTTTTCTAAAAAAATGATATCCACATAAACGGCAACAGTTTGAGGCTTTTCATAGGCCCTCATCCATGAGTTGTGTTAATAGTACTACATGAGCAATATCTTTTCTTGTGACCAAAGGGATAGATGCTAATAAATATATACAAACAAAAACAACCAAACTAAAATATAAATATCAATAAGATAACTCATAACCAACACGACCACACCTTCGATTGATTCAACCCATTTTTTTGGCTCAACATATATTCATTTGATTTATGCTAATTCTAATAAGCAAGAGGGCAAGAGCATCCCACTGAAACAAAGAGTAAACAAAAGAGATATTTGTCAAAATAATGATTACCAAATCCTATATGGTACATATGGATAATTCATCAAAGTTTTCATTACGTCATTGACTACCATAGAGCTCCGCTTAAGCTTTTTCAAGGTTTTGTACATGCATTTATCATAACTACCAAGTTCAAGAGGTGTACAAGTATACAAATTTTTTTATTAGCAAATAGTCATTCTGGAGCTATTGTCTCAAATTCAGATCATGCATATGTTAGATGACTTAGATCTATCACATGTTTATAATGGACAATTATTAACTATGCCAGTAGCATGATTATTATAAAACAATTTAAAGTGTGTATTTAGTGTAAAATAAGGACTGTTTAGACAAAACCTGTTTCAGGGGCTGTTTGGACAGAATAAGGGCTGTTTGGACAAAATTGGTATACGTGTGCAATAGGGACTATTTGGATTGAACCTCTCCTAGTATTTTAGTGATATTTATGGGATTGCCATAAATGGAAATAGTGTGCAATAATGACTGTTTGGACATAAATCCACCTGACCAGTACAATGAGAGCTTGACTAAAGCTAAAAAAGTATAGTTATATACAAAAAGAAAGTTATAATTATGGTTCCCTATAAAAGACTCACCAAATCAGGTTGTGACTTTGTGGCTCCCAAGACAGCATGACGATTAGGCTGAGATACAACATTCTAGATAAGAACCTGAAATGAAAATAAAGAATAATGAAAACTGAATATTGAAATGATCAATCTAACATTACAAGCCAAGTATATGAATGATGAAATATGTAACCTGAATACATACATCAGGACTGCCCGTATGTGCAGGTACTATAAAATTGAGAGTCTATAAGAAATTATATCAATCGGGCAGACATTTGAGTCTCTAAAAGAAACACATGAAAAAGAAAATACTCACTTTGGATCCAAGCACTATTTAATTTGTTTGTCATCGTCGTCATCCTGATCCAATGACTTTTCACCTGCGAGGCATGTCCTTTTTTATTATTCTTTGTTGACCACATTCTATTGTTGGTACTCTATGTATTCTTTGATAGCTGGAATAGAGGTCGAGTCTTGATAACATTGATAGCTTCTTCATGTGTATTCCTCATATCGATCAAATAGAATGATCAAATAGTTGTGAGAAAACGTACACGAATAACTTTTCTTGTGAAACAAATAAAAATAAGCAAAGGATAAAGTTACCTTCATCATCAAAGACATAAGTCTTGCATTTGTTGCTCGAGAATAGTGAGGTTATTTATGTCCAAACCATCTAAATAGTCACCAAGAATACTTTGTGTTCGCCTTCATGTCAACCCACTAAGAAGAACATAGATATGCGTACATATTAGAACAAAAGTACAGTTGTTATAGTGATACCTGAGATGGAAAGAGTGACCTTACAATCAATATCGGAGAGTCCTAGGTCAACAGTTCTAATACATTATCATGAAAGATGGATATCAAATCCCAAGAATTAATTCATTAAACCCTTCCAACTAAGCATTTATGTAAGGATATGTAGCAGTTGTTAATCGATGCTCAGCAATTATGTCTCTCTTTTTATTGTCCCTTATTATGTTTGCTTTGCCTCTTTCTTCGGGTCACTCTTTCTTGTCACCAAGGAGTCAATTTATAGATTGTAGATGAAATAGATAGAACATTTGTTTAGATGTGTGACTCTACTCTACATAAGAACATCACCAGACGTGTATCGACTATATGAGATCGCTTAAGAATCGGACATGGTGTAACTCGAATAAGTGTGTGATCAATGGGGTGCGCGGCGTTGCGCATGACTTGATGAAGTATTTAGTCGAGTATGTTGATTCAGATCCTCCATAGACTCTCCTTGTACTCTGATATGATTAGACCTACTCAAGAAAAGTTATAATTATGGTTCCTTATTGAAGACTCACCAAATAAGGATGTGACTCTGTGGCTCCCAAGACAGCATGACGATTAGGCTGAGATACAACATTCTAGATGAGAACCTGAAATGAAAATAAAGAATAATGAAAACTGAATATTGAAATGATCAATCTAACATTACAAGCCAAGTATGTGAATGATGAAATATGTAACCTGAATACATACATCAGGACTGCCCGTATGTGCAGGTACTATAAAATTGAGAGTCTATAAGAAATTATGTCAATCGGGCAGACATTTGAGTCTCTATAAGAAACACATGAAAAAGAAAATACTCACTTTGGATCCAAGCGCTATTTAATTTGTTTGTCATCGTCGTCATCCTGATCCAATGACTTTTCACCTGCGAGGCAGGTCCTTTTTTATTCTTCTTTGTTGGCCACATTCTATTGTTGGTACTCTATGTATTCTTTGATAGCTGGAATAGAGGTCGAGTCTTGATAACATTGATAGCTTCTTCATGTGTATTCCTCATATCGATCAAATAGAATGATCAAATAGTTGTGAGAAAACGTACACGAATAACTTTTCTTGTGAAACAAATAAAAATAAGCAAAGGATAAAGTTACCTTCATCATCAAAGACATAAGTCTTGCATTTGTTGCTCGAGAATAGTGAGGTTATTTATGTCCAAACCATCTAAATAGTCACCAAGAATACTTTGTGTTCGCCTTCATGTCAACCCACTAAGAAGAACATAGATATGCGTACATATTAGAACAAAAGTACAGTTGTTATAGTGATACCTGAGATAGAAAGAGTGACCTTACAATCAATATCGGAGAGTCCTAGGTCAACAGTTCTAATACATTATCATGAAAGATGGATATCAAATCCCAAGAATTAATTCATTAAACCCTTCCAACTAAGCATTTATGTAAGGCCATGTAGCAGTTGTTAATCGATGCTCAGCAATTATGTCGACATATTTATGTTTGTTTGCCTCTTTCATTCGGACATTTCTTCCACCAGGGATCAATTTATAGCATTGTGGAAAATTAAATTTAGTATCACTAAAATCACCATAAGTATCCCATAAGTAGAACTAATTATGAAATTAGAGTTATAGAAGATTTACCTGAGTTCATTCACACAATAGCCAATATAATAAAGCCTACACAATTGGCTTTGAGAAAGTGCCTTGATGTGAAATTAGTTTAGCAATTCTGTTTTCACCTGTAACGAAAATAATGATCACGCTACAAAGTGAAAATTTGAGACAAAATCTAATTAGGAGTGAAGAAATCTACATCGTCACTTTAAATACCTTACCGTTAGTTCGGCTAAAAAGAACCATCTTTTGCTTAAACAATCGCTCCAAATACTGCAAAATCATTGAATAAACACGCAAATTAAATAAAAAATAACATACAATGAAAAAGGCATACAAATCTGTTATGATATTAGGGTTTTGTGAGGATACAATGAATGACTTGCTGTGAAGATACGAATGAATGAGAAGGGATTGAATTAGGGTTATTAGGGTTTTGTTTAGGTTATGTGATTAGAAGAGTAATTTAAGCATGACATAATTGTTTGTAAGTCTCAATCACAGAAAAGTGGCGTGGTCTAGTGGTAAAGGGCATATAATTTAACCAAACCTCCCAAGTTCAAACCTTGCAGCATACATTATTTTTATACCATTTTTGAAAATTTATGCCATTTTAGTTGCCATGTCATCATTGAGGTGGCATCTAGTCACTAATTCATATTTACACACTCTTAGCCCCATATATATGTTATAGATAGTGTTAGGTTTTTTCAGAAACAAATAAACATACAGAACTGCGAGAACCAATCTTAACCCTTCAAATTATGATTAATGGTTAAGATAATGATGGCATTTGCGTAATTATAGAAATAATTAAAAATGATTTTATAAAACAATTAAGGGTAGAAAAGAGATTTCCAAAATCTCTGCTAATGAAACCGTCCCATAATTTTAGGATATGGAGTTCATTTTCAAATTAAAAAACCCTACCACCATCTCTTTCTATGTCTCTTAGAGTATCTACAATGGTGATTTATAAACAGGTCTAAAACTTTTTGAAGAGGTCTAAGAATTTTTGCTCCATAGTGAGAAACCATTTCATGCTTAGGTGGCATGAAAAGGTCTAGGATTATGAAGAGGTCCATGAAATATTTATCATCATTTTTTATTTTTTTTATATGCTAAATAGTTAATGACAGTTAAATGGTGATTGTGGAATTCCTAAAAATATAAACCTCAAAAAGCTTTATCTATAGTGGGAATAAGTTCATAATATGAAATGTTTTATGAATTAATGACATTATATGATGTGACACTTTTATAAACTTTTTAATAAGTTCACCATTGTGGATGCCCTTATTCTTTTATGAACTTTTGTGACGGCTGATCAAATCTAAAGCACGCACGCATCCATGCATTTTTTATTCATAGATATTAAAGATGGATTTATTTGTATGGATGTATGCTTCTAGTGTTAAATGGTATGTGATCATTGGCTTTAAAATGTCCTAGGGCCTTTTTAGATTAGAATTTTAACGTGAAAAGTTATATCAATTGTGCTAAAGAGATTAGGCTCGTTTAAGCTTCTACTGTGTTTAATATTTATCTTTTTGTTTTTGTTTCATGCGATTTCTGTAAATACATAGATGATTACAGGGCGTTGTTTTGGATATGTAAAATATAAACAAACCGTTTTAGGGGGGTAAAATGAATTTTTTTTTAAAAAGCCCCCAACGCGCGTTGGCCGTCAACGCCGGACCCAACGCCGTTGGGCAACGCCGGACAACGATGTAGTAACGCTGGCCAACGCCGTTGCCGGCATTACCAGTGGCGGAGCCATAAAATTAAGTTGCGGGGGGCAATTTTTTTTTTTTTTAACGATACGAAATTACATAAGAAAACTCTGACAAAACATGTTAGGATCTTCTAACGAGCAACAAAATTAGGCAAAAAACCAAGCCAGCAAGAACTGAAACAATATTTACTTTGAGCAAGAAATTAGAGCAAAATATGGCAAAAAAATAGCTCTAAACTAGTTCAAAAAGGTTTTATATGCATGTAATAAAACAAAATTTCGGATAATTTATAAGTTTTTCACAAAGTTATCACATTTTTTGGGCTGCAATGGGCCGGTATCTTTTTGTAAATGGATTTATCATCTATTAATATAAGCCATTGATTTTTTATAATAGAAACTGAAAGATAAAGACATAAAAATTATTTCACATATCTCTAGATTTGATACTTAAGATCTTAACACGTATCCAAATTCAATGTCATTCCTATCATCTTCATCATCTACCATCTACAAGAACTTCAAAAAAAAAACACAGCAACACTTCGAAACCATTTCTTTTTTGCTTTTTCTACGACCGCGTTGAGGGCATTCTCAATTTTCAGTTGAGGGCACAATGATTAAAGTTCAGAAATTAACATTAAAAGATGGGGTTATTGAAGAAGTCGTTGGGGGCGGTTGCCCCCACTATGATGGACATGGCTCCGCCCCTGGTTACTACTCCTAACGCTCTTAGTGAAGAAAGATTATTACTTTTAACAAGATTATAATATTGTAAAGAATGCCAAATAATTATACTCCGTATTTACGAGATTCAAGGTTAAAAATAATGTAAGGTATATTAATTATAAAATAGAGTTAATTTCATAATTAGTCCCTAATGTTTTTCGGGTATAACGGATTTAGTCCCTCCGAAACTTTTTTAACGGATCCAGTCCCCAAACTTTTGACCCGTATCGGGTTTATAATAGTTTATAATGTTTGTAGATTCTTTTGTTACACTTTTAGTTTGACTATCTTTTCTTTGAATTGTAGTTCTACTATCTGTTAATATAAATGCATCATATTGAAATGGTCTTTCCTTTGGTTCAATTTTTATTACGCATCATGTATTAAATTAATTTTATTAGGTTCTATTTTTATAATGTTATTGATCTTGGTGTTGTTTTATATGATTGGAAACAGTAACAACTGTTTTTAAACTTAATTTTCATTTAATTTTTGGATTTAGAAACCAAATTGTGCAAATGTGTTTGCTTGTTGCATAGTTCATATTGTCTTTTGATATGGTGTTAGTTTAATTTACCAAGAATAGCTTATAAGTAAGTGTGCATACTGCTACATTATATATATGTAACATTACTTGTTATGATTGAATTCGTTTGCATCATTTGATATAAGAAAGGATTGTGCATATGTGTTTTGTAAGTTTTTGTGATTAAATATTATGTTTATTAATTGGTTTTTGTTACAGGTATGAGTATTGATGAGCAATATATAGAGTGCACATGTGTTTTGTACATACTATCTAGTGAGAAGATAGTTGTGATAAAGATGTAAAGAATGACGACACAAGTGCATGCAGTAGATACAAGTGCACATGAACTAACTTGAGTATGTAAACATAAGGTCAATGGGATGACTCAAATGCACATATGCATACAAAGAAATTGAGTATCTAACGAGGGAAAATACATGTGCATCTACGATAACACCAAATCTAGTTGCGTTAAAGATTAGTAGACACGTCTATACATCAACGAACCTTTCATTTATTATTTACTTTTAGAATTTTTTATTTAAGTTGTATATAACATGATTTTAGCTTTTGTGTATAATTTTTGTTTTGAAATGTATATTATACATGTAAAATATTTATGTTTGCTATTCTATGCACTTGTGTTAATATTTGTGACCAAAACACATTATAGGTTTAAGCAATTGAACACTAAAAACATATACAAAATTGCATTATCTAAAAAAAACATATATGCACCTTACCTTTTCAAAAATATACATGTTGAAAAAAAAATTAAAAAAAAATTCCTAAAATTTAGGAACTAAAAAAAACGTTTTTTCATTCAAAAGATTAGAATAAAAATACAAAATGTAGTTTTACCTATATACCCTTTTGAATTAAATTAAAAAGATAAATATTTAAAAAAATTTGATTGGTTGATGCTGATTCTCGCAGTTCTGTACATTTATTTGGTTATGAATAGAACCTCACCATATATATATAATATAATATTTATTTATACTTTTTTTATTTATATATATTATATATATATATTAAATATATAATTATTAGTGATGTATTATATTGAGAACCCCTTTACTGACAGAACTTACAGAAACTATTCTTTGACCAATCAGAATTTATTAAAGTGTTTTCCATTTATTTAATTCAATTTATTATCTAGGGATATTTGGGGTATTAGTTTGATAAACACCGGTTTTGTCATAAGTTGAATTCCCTATAATAAAATGTTCCGATATAGATTGTATTAAGGATATTTGATAATTAATGATTTTGATTATTTAATGATTTGTATTAATGGATATTTTAATAAATGTTTGATAATTAAATGATATTGATATGTGTGTATTCTCAAATTATTTTGGATTGATTGTTCTCTCTAAAATAAATGATGCCTATTTATTTCTAAATAAGATAATTATTACAACATCATTACTCTTTGATTAATAAATCACTCGATTTCACATCACTGTTTTTTAATAAATGTTTTCATTTATTAAATGGTGTTTTTTTAAGAAACATGTATGTTAACTTTATTTGAGATAATGTATGTAATACAGGTTTGTTTTTATTGTAAATCATGGTATGTACTTTTAGCAAATGAATGGCTTATAAAATTTGAAACATGGTTGTACTATTCATTATGAAACATGTATGTTTTTTCATTTTGCAACATATATGTTCTTTTTAATTATAAAACATGAATGGTTTATAATAAGAGAAACATGTATATTTTATTGGTGGACAGTATGTTTTTTCATTTTTTAAAACAATGTATTCTTTTTTTTTTGTATAAATCATCCTATATTTTGTATAATTTCTTCCTAAAATAACTGACACGATTTATTATGTGTGATTTTTATCAGATTTTAGATTAACACTTTTGAAACTTTCTTAAAATAAATGATATTGATTTGTAAACTCCCAAAAAATAAAGGATTAATGATTGTAACTCCTTAAAAAAAATGATATAGATTGTAACTCCTTAAAAATTAATAAATGATATTGATTGTAACTTCACTCAGATATATGTTATAGATTGACTCACTCCCTTAAATAAATGTATATTATGGTTAATTACCATTATACCCCTTATTTATAATTCCAACATATTTAATTTTAGTGTATTTACATAAATGCACATATCATGCATTAGTGACATGATTTAATGATCAACGGTGTCTGTTCCGCTTTAAATAGTTCTGTAGAGTTTGTCTTTAAAATGGAGTTCTCAATATAACGCACCCCTATATTATATATATATATAGTATATTATATATTTTATATATATATATATATATATATTTCTAATATATATATTATAATATATATAATATATTTTATTAAGGACCGTTCTTTGCAGAACCACTTTTTTGTACAGAACCTATAGAACCACTTTAAACCAATTAGAATTTAGTATCATTACTTTTTTTTATTTAATTAAAAAGGGTATAATAGTCAAAACACATTTTGACTTTTTTTGAATTTTTTTATTAAAAAATATTTTTTTTAAACTTTTTAATTTTCGGAATTAGTTTTTTTATTTTTTTTATATATTTTTATAGTATATACAAAATGAGTGCATATATGTTTTTTTTAATATTATTAATTCCATGTTTCTAGTGTACATTTTTAACTTAATATGGTAATTACACATATGTTTCTTGTGCATATTCTTTAATCTTCAAAATTTATAACACAAAATATAGACAAAAATTGATATCAAATGAAATACATTAGAAATATAAATACAACTATATCCATGTTGTTCAAAAACATGTGTGCACTATTCGAAAAACACATGTGCACGTTTCACTTTCTCTCTTAAATTCATTAGCACATATGAGTACCCTTTCAAGAACATATATGCACGCCTTTCAAATGTAATACAATTAAATACAAATGTATATTATTAAATACAGATGTGCAAAAGATTCAAAAACATGTATGCACTATTCGAATAACATGAGTGCACACTTCGAGAACATATATGCACGGCTTGAAGAACATTTGTGCACGCTATCTAAAAGC
Organism: Tanacetum coccineum; assembly: GCA_026074375.1. Lineage (NCBI taxonomy): Eukaryota > Viridiplantae > Streptophyta > Magnoliopsida > Asterales > Asteraceae > Tanacetum > Tanacetum coccineum. The sequence continues at coordinate 32,736 of BQNB010047207.1, read as the reverse complement.
ATAAATGCATCCGTTGATCATCTTCATCGCACACCGTCATTCTTATGATTAAGTCATCCTCCTGAAACAAATATACACACTTAACTTATTGGCAAGCTTATATCCGAAATCTATTAACTAATGAAAGTAAACAGTAACAATTACATTAATATCAAAACTAAAATAGCACCAATAACATAAAATCAATTAGCATCCCTTGCATGAATCTCCTGTTTACATTAGCATAAACAATTTGGCAAAATAAATGACCAAACTTGTGGTACGTAACTGGCCAAAATGAGCAAATTGGTTGCGGACCAGATCCATCTTGCATTATTGCTTGCAACCAGCCAATGCATCAATGCCCACATGGAGTAGACGACCCACATGTCATGGATCAGTAGTAAATTGACGTAAGATGGCTTCTTGATACCAAACTTTGAGTTTTAACTATAGATTTCAATTGATTCAAATAAATAAAAGAAAGTTAATTAAATCTTGCAGATTAAAGGAGGATTCAAAACAAGTCCAACATAACATAAACTCATGGCTTGAAAGAAACTAAAAATGCACAATTACAAAAATCTTACCTTTAAACAGATCTTAGGACAAAAGTAACATCACAAAACTTGATTACACAGAAAAAACCATTATTTTAACCTTAAAACACATGTTATCGATGTGCATCTAAAATGATAGGACCCATTTATAAAAATAACAATAATCTAACCAAGTGTGAATGATATCATCTTCACCTCTGTTCTTTCACGCACAAACAAGCCACATGTAAAATTCACTTAAAAATAAGAAAAAGAAAAAGAAGCAATACTAAATATGTAGACAACTAAAGAACATGATGGATAAGTTTTAAACAATAGAAGATTTCATACATCATTAGGCACACTAAAGTTGTTCATTGTCTCCAGGAAGCATAATGCATAACGTCAGCAACAAAATAGATAACTATTTATGATACCGAATTAAGATGATGTTGAAGGACGAAAATCAATTTCGATCTACACATAAAAAAAATTTCTAACTGAACCTGTTATTGACTTTGTAGATACCGAATTAAGATGATGTTGATAACAACGAAACGAATTAGAACGGTCGATTTTTGTTAAGGGCGGCTAGGGTTTCATGAAAGAGATTATGGTTAAAGAGGAGAGAGTTGATTTGTTTTTTCTTGTGGAATAGTACTAGATCTGAGAGGAAGATAGGGCAGTTATATTGTTGGGTGGTTTTCTACTTTTTTTTTCCTAAAATGATGGATCTATAGTATTTAAGATGGTTTTTAAAATGGTTAAAAATATAATTAATGACTTGACCATAATACCCTTTTAATATTTTGTTTAATTGAAAATAAGTAGTATATATTTACAAAAATGCCATTTTGCATTAATATGATGTACATCATGCATTATTAGGAGTAAAAATGCTGGTTTTGTAGGTTTTGTACAAAAAAGTGATTCTGCAAAGAAAATGCCACTATATATATATATATATATATATATATATATATATATATATATATATATATATATATATATATATATATATATATATATATATATATGTATATATATATATATTCCTCGTCTGCTTCCAAATTACATATATATCTAAGCTAACTTAACCATCACACATATTTCATTTCTTTTACTTTATAATTATATATATATCAGGAAGATAGGGCAGTTATATTGTTGGGTGGTTTTCTACTTTTTTTTTCCTAAAATGATGGATCTACAGTATGTAAGAATGTAATTAAGACCTTTAAATACATTTTAAACCTTTATTTAATTTCAAAATGACCATGTTTTACTTGATCACTAGTAAACATTATAAAATAATATGGGATACTAAATATATGACGACTCGTATTTTGATAATAAATAATGTTAATTTTATATCGTAGAAATCTACCAAAAGAAACACGGAGTTACACTTCACACCCCGACCCTATATTATCAAAATAGTCGAGACCTTCATATTACATTTGTGTAACGAAAAGTCAACATGACAAATCAAAATACCAATCGTCATTTATTTACTACCCCATTTTTTCTTGTAAAGTTTACTGGTAATCGAGTAAAGCATGATCATTTTGAAATCAAATGATATTTAATGTGTTTTGAACGTTTTAATTAGATATAAATTGGGTATTTGGACGTATACGATAATTTTATGTTTTATATCGGATACATATGTAATTTTTATGTTAGGTTAGATATATTCATAATTTTGAAACAAAAGATGGATATATATGTCATTTTTAAGTTAGGTTGGATATATATGTTAATTTAAAATAAATAAAATGATATTTAAGAAATTCTACCTAAAAATTATTTTCATACCTAAAATTTTCATGCATACCAACACAATAATTCTAACCACTCATTTTTATATATGCTAATAACCTCACTTTCACGCGTTTTCTTTCAAAACTTAATAGCACTTAAATCGTTAATTGCTAAGCGAAAAGAATTGCACCGTCGCGGTGAACATTTAATCATCTTTCTATAGACGTGCGCTTTTAAATACTTTTGGCAAACTTTTTTTGTCATGTTTTCTTTTTCTTCTTTTTTTCATTGTTGAAACTTATATGAAAAATAAGATGTGATTAAACACTAATTTGAATATTCGAACATATAAACGTGTAATAAAATGAACATAACATTTTCTATAACATTTTAAAAGTTTTACCTCTTTTTTCATAGAAACTAGACATTCATAGCTTTCCAACTATATATAACACATTATATTTTAAATTGTATATATATATATATATATATATATATATATATATATATATATATATATATATATATACTAGTTGCAAAGCCCGCCCGATGGGCGGGCTTGTTTTGTGAGTATCCAAGTTAAAAATTAAGTAACAATTAATGAATTACGAACAATGTGAAATTTTTATAGAGTAAATAACGAACAAAAAAGAATGAATGGTAATCCGATAAGATAAAATAAAACTTAATAAATTACCCGCCATTACAAAGTATATGTTTTTAGTTCAAATGTGAAATAAAGCTTCTTTATACATAACGTTGGTCGTTGAATTTGTGTATTTACCATCTTTATCACAACATAGAATCTTTAAATCCTTCCTGCTCTTGACCCTTGAGACAACGACATATAGTTGCCCATGAGAGAAAACCGGCCTCTAAAGAAACAACACAACCTTAGACAATGTCTGGCCTTAATTTTTATTAATGTTTATACCGAAGCAAACTTGAACACGAAATTGTCGTCGGTTTAGTTTAAACGACATCTTATTATCTGACGGGCTAATGACCATACGCGGTAAAGGTAAATCAATTATAAACATATCAAATTATTTATTGAGTGCATTAGCAACAAAAAGAGATGTAAACTAAATACATAGTATTTATATATAATCTAACATCATTTATGACTCATGAAATTCGCACAAAAAATGCAAGAACACAACTGACGCTAACGGCAATAATAAACACTGTCTTAGCTGGTTAGTAAGTTTCATTAGTCAAAATAGCAACATCAAGATTAACATTGTTAATAATTTTAAAAGTAAAGGATGAAGTATTATCGAAGCCTTAAATTATTTCCTTGTTCAAGATTTCAGATAAATACGAATTCTACCCGTTGACGTATATATGGCAACTTTTCGAATGATAAATTAAAAAAACTTTAAATATCAAATCAGAACCCATATGACAGTAGATTCATGAAAGAGGTCATGAAACAACTAATAGTCGCAATGCCCATTTTATTTTGACCATCTAAAATGACTCAAATTGCCGTTAAGTAGACCTTCACACAATGGTGTAGACAGATAATGTTTTACTGCCAACATTATTTTGTGACAGATAACATACTCTCATAAGTTTTAGAAAACAAAAATTAATGAAGCATGTCTTACCTGTTCAAGTAGCCAAGATGGTTTTCTCGGAGGCAATATGGTTGCGTCATGTTTGATCTCATAACCAAAAAAAGGGATATGTGACGAACTTCTGCATATCCAAAACACCAGACCTAACCTGTAAGAGCAAATTCTACATTTTTTAGGTTTGAAGGCACATTCTTTGACATGAATTTTATGAGATTTACAAACTAATATAAAAAAGAAAAGTCGCACCAGAACATGTATATATAGAGAGATCTAGGAACCCTATATTAAAACTCACATTAGTGTTTTACCTGAAAATTACCAAATTGACCATGACGAACGCTATTATCAAATTCCTTCATCTTGTCCCAAGGCTCGTTTCCAACCCGACTAATACAATAGATACTGGAAGCTTGTTGTAAAAACAGATATTGCAGTTTAGCTTAAGAAAAAATATAGATGTAAAAGATTATATTTGAATATTTGATAGAGGTTGCAAACACTTACCTTGCTTTGACTATGGCATCTACAATTTTCTTTTCTTATGAACTTTTACCACTTCCATAACCATTATGCGTTACCTGTACCACGGGCAATATGATGAGAAAAATATTAACTTTCATCTACACAATACAAAAACATATTAGACCCAAAATAACAACGGGCTTTAGGAATAATATCTCCTTGGAGGCTAACTTGTGTCGGCAGCTGCAATTTGAGAAGCTGGCGAGTCTGAACATTTAAGGCATGATATGAGAGTATCAATAGCCTCTTCTCTATAGATACTCATCTTTCTCGGTTCTGCCTGCAAGAAAAAGTACACATAAACCGATTTACTTCTTGCTGCCTTTGATAGATAGTACATATAAAAAGGATAGAGTCGAACCAGAAGGTCGAGTTGGAGAAGAAGACCAGCAACGACAGGCATTTGATCCGTTGCAGCTGTTTGTAGATATGTAAGAAGCGTATGCATTGTACTAAAAGTGCCTTCATCCTTTATAATATGCAGGATTTGATCGTTGAACGTTCTCCTACAGTAGTAAGTAACATAAGAAAAGAGACCATAAATCATCACATAATTAATTTTTTTTATACCTGTTTAGTTTAACCAACTCAGAAAGAAACTGAACGATCTCAAACCGATCTCGATCATTTGCCTTCAACAAAGATCCACAAAACCGTGCAAGTTCAGCCGTATCAACAATCACATTCCCACACTTCCCGTCTTCTTGTATGCATTTCAACAATATACTAACAGCCGTAAATCTTTTTTCAATCCACTCTGATTCCAGACTATTAATATACATTCAATCGCCATCCCAGATATTATCCTTCTAATGACATCAAAAACCGCACCATCGTCACCACTTGTAGCGATTTGTCCCAACAAGAAAACCATAGCTGCTTTTGGTTTAACATACATTTTGACAAACTCTTTTTTTTACTAATGACACTCGGACTTAAAAGATAATAATGATCAATAGCAAATGGTGTGTATGTATCACAGAGAGATACGTAAACCTGTTGTCGCATTTACTTTTCGGCTTATGTATAAGATATTTCTTCAAAGTTTGTTACCAAATCTTGATCATGTGTTATGGTATAGAAAGAACATATAAAAAGGATAGAGTCGAAACGGAAGGTTGAGTTATAGAAGAAGACCAGCAACGACAGGCAATTGATCCGTTACAGCTGTTTGTAGATATATAAGAAGTGTATGCATTGTACTAAACGTGCCTTCATCCTTTATAATATGTAGGATTTGATTATTGAACGTTATCCTACAGTAGTAAGTAACATAAGAAAATAAACCATAAATCATCACATATTTAACTTTTTATACCTATTTAGTTTAACCAACTCCGAAAGAAACTGAACAATCTCAAAGTGATTTCGATCATTTGCTTCAACAAAGATCTCAAAAACCGGAGCAAGTTAATCCGTATCAGCAATCACATTCCTACACATCATGTCTTCTTGTTTGTAGAAAGAGTGACTCTTCTTTGTTGAGTATCCTAAGGTCATGCACTTCCGAAGGCCCTCTGGGTTCATTCCACCTCCATCATCTGCAACAACAATTCAGGTTACGATAACAATACCAATACATACTTTCAAGAGCATAATAACCATTAATCTAAACTAAAAAGGTAACTAAACTAACAGTAGTACATAAATATTGAAACCAAGGGATGACAAATAGAATTACAATGATCCTTCTAAACCGAAAAGCATGTCACCCGATTCTTTTAATTTCATCATTAGGGTTTTGAGAAGAAGATACATACCTTTTAGCAATTTTGCATTTGAAAAACTTACATAAACTTTTTAATGAGTTGTGAACCTGTAAACTGAAAAGAACTTAAAAACACCAAGCCATTAAAAACACAAAAATAAAAGAACTTAAAAGTGTCAGATAACTTACTTGTGCATCCACATCCATTGGTCGACTAAAGGTACCCTTAGTTTAACTATTTATTCTAGTCTTACATAATATACACGATAGTCTTCGATAGTTTCTGTTAATATGATGTATAACAGGCCATGACAAACTTGATCAAACCAAGTTTATATACTTTTTTAGTGATACAAATGTTCACACATCTTATATAAAACTTGATAACACATTGGCATCCAAGCATTCCTTCCGGTCTCCTCATGGACCACAAATAAGCTTAAACATATTTATGATAGGAGCCACAATCACAAAAATCACAAAACAGTTTATATAAATTTATATTTCATTATCCAAATAAGAAACGTAACCTTAAACTGGTGAGAGGACAATTCAGAAACGTAATTTTTGATTTCATTATAAAGAATGGTTGTTCATGTTTATTTTCGACATTAATATGCCAATCATGATTGATAGATCAATTCAGTTTGAAAAGTCTTCATTCGCTTTTAGAAAACTGTTGATGACAACAACATAGTAATGAAAGTTGCTTACCCGAATCACAATATTGATATGATGATATATATGAATCTCGAATTAACTTTTTCTTCCTGTTGATAAAACCAATAGATTCCTTACGATTGATAAGATGAGTTTAATACACATGCTAGAAAGTTTGCACATGAAAATCAATTTGCGCATAAAAACAAAAATCAAACTGTCGTCTATGTGACAGAATTGCAATAAATTTCCCACGCTTGTAGGAGAAGAGGTTTTTGTGGGGGCGGCATAGTTTTCTTTCCAAATTTATCTTTGTGTACAGACCTTAGGTGTCGTTTGAAATTTAACATATGTTGGTGTAATAAAATCTGAATTTTTATCTAAAACATTTGGTCCATAATTTCCATCACCAATGAAAACACTGAAGTTAAAGATCCAATGCACAATCAAATAATCCAAGCAGCTAATTCACACTGAGAAAAACATGCTTAAAAAGTGCGTGTCAACATTAAAGTTGGTGAGTTATAGATTAATTTAAATATGGAATGTAGTTTCAACAAATATATTTATCCGCTCTTTGTGTCTCTCAGTACATGTAACATGATTATAAAATAGGCACGAACCATTTTTTATGTCACCAAAAGTACCAATATTATCCCAAGATTTTATAAAGAATGCATTGGTACAATTTAATGTCACAAAATGTACCAATTTTATCCCAAAGTTTTATAAAGGGATTGCATGGTTATTTAATGTCACTAAATTTACCAATTTTATCCCAAAGATTTTTTTAAATAATGCATGTCAATTTTAATGACCAAACATGTTCCAAGTATGTATTTTGTCGGGGGGCCCTATAGTCCCAACGTAATCCGAATGTTATAACTTGTTCGTTCCTAGTGATAGCTTAGTCACTCCGAAGGGGGTTGTTCAATCCCGAATAGATATATTTTAGATCACTCGTCGTGAGGACATCTCGTTAATGTTCGTTACGGCGATAGCATAATCACCGAACGGGATCCTCACCAATAGATCTATATTTCTTAACATTCGCGCCTCACCTCCAAGTGATTTATACAGTTCTTGACGCTGATGGCCGTTAGACTTGTATGTACCCAATTCGGGACTAAGTGATACAAAGTATAGTAACTCCGTACTGGTGTCCACCTCCAAGAACACTCCGGGGGCAGTAATGTAAAATAGGTTACTCCGTTACGGTGTCCCGCCAAGAACACTCCCGGGCAGTAATTTTTGTTGTTATCAGGTTTCAATCAGCCTAAGCTAATCCTTTATCATTTCAAATGTAAAGTATGTATTGGTGACCAAAAATGAAGTCAAATATGTTTCTCCATAGCGAGCTATGCAAATAAGTAATTGTAAACCAATTTGTAATCCATTCATCGTAAATGCCATTGTAAACAAGCATGTTCTCACACCCAGATATATGTAAAACTGAGTAAAAACACGGGGCGCTATAAACTCACAAAATCCCTTAGACAATCACAATTGTTATAGAGAATCCGAGTAGTAAGTATAAGAATTTGTAGACAAGCATGTATCCCCCTCGCGGGTTATAAAACATTCAAAAGATTGAAAAGCGAGGCTATGAAACTCACCTTGATCAAAGACCACGATCAAATAATCCAAATAAATCACAACCGAATCTGCAACGATCTCGGCCACGACCCTATAATTTGTCGTCTATATATAATACACGTATTAAATAACGATCAACTCGATGGGTACATCGTAACGACGAAATCATACACATTTTAATATGTATACATACTATACATGTGATGTGAAATCCACTTGCGCGTCTTTAAACCTTAACCCTACGACGAAATCATACATATTTTAATATGTATACATACTATACATGTGATGAGAAATCCACTTGCGCGTCTTTAAACCTTAACACTTAGTATATTATATATATACTATTTTCCGTCTAATCATAACTTATCTCAAATATTTACAGAAGGTTTCCATTTTTAGACCTTTCGTTTTTAGAACCGAACAATGGTCTTAAAATAATTAATTGAAATAATAGATCAACCGACCTTTAGTTTTGACCCGCTATGTCTTAATTTTAAAACTGACAATCCTCGCGGCAAAGTAAAACGTCATTACGAACAACTTTCGTGTTTCGCCGGAAGGCTGAAACGGACTCGAAAGTGCTCAAATCGTTTAATTAATAGATCTGTCAGATTTAATATATTAAAAATAACTTATTTTCTATTAAAGTGTATATTCCGATTTCACTCCAGTTTCTTCGTTATTGGGAGTTACAAGTCCCGTTTTATATCAAAACGTCCGTCAAAATATAATTTGTTATATTTTGTACACCAAAGTCTAACTTTTCAACATCTCGAACTCCGAATCCCACGTTCTATTTTCTGGTCAAAATGACCCGTTACAAACTCGCGCCAAAATCCGTTTTTAGCTCAAAAACTCATCTAATATTGCTTAGAGATTAATATTAATCCCGTTTTAAATATTAATATCACATTTTACTTAGACGTCGCAAGTTTCATTAGATTTTCATCACATATAACCAATTGATAATATAACGAAATAATCGAATTAATTATGGTGCAAAACAAAACGCACCCTTTTTGTGTCTGATTATCAAACCAAACGAATCCCCGGCTGTCCCGGCTGTTTGACAGCCAAACACACGCACTCGACCCGGCTGATGGACAGCCAAACGCACCCTCGTGTATATTATAACCCAAAGATGCACCCTAATCTATTGTTATCCTTAAAACCAAACAAACCTTTAAGTTGTTTCGGTTAAGCCAAACGCACCCTTGTGCGTGGCTGTTAAGCCAAACGCACCCTTAGGCTGTTTTGACAGCCAAACGCACCTAAATATGTCCTAAACCAAACGCACTCCTTATGAAATTCTACCCAACCAAACGCACCCATATGGTGCTTTTCTGTCCAAACCAAACACCCTCTTTTGTATAAATCCATATCCAAACGCCCCTAATCGCTTTCTACATCAACCAAACGCAGCCTAGCTGCCATAATTAAACCAAACGCACCTAGTGGCTGTCGCACAGCCAACCAAACAAACCCTCGGCTGCTGTCGACAGCCAACCAAACCCGACACACCTTGTTGCAAACCAAACCCGACATCCTTCTCCCCCGGCTGTCCCGGCTGTCCCCGCAGCCAACCCGACCCAAACCAACAAACAAACACCCCTTGGTGTTATAAGACAACCCAAACGCACCCACCCTTGTGGTGCGGCTGTTACTCTAACCGAACCCACCCTTGTGGTGTTATAAGAACTAAAACACACCCCTTTGGGTGGCTGTCGACAAACAAACGCACCCTTGTGCATGCTATACACCCAACCCGACGCACCCTTTCTTGTTAAAACACAAACCAAATGCACCCCCTTATGTGGTGATAGCCACATAATCATACGCACCCCACGGCTGTGGTGGTGGCGTGGGTTCGGTAGTGATAATGATGATAATGAAGATGGTGGCGGTGTGGCTATCGTTGGAGAGGGGAGGCAGCGGCGGTGGGTGAGTGGTGGTGATAGGGAGGCGCGTGGAGGAGAGTGAGTTGGTGGATCGGATAGATCGGTTGTAACACCCCCAAAATGGGTCGCAGCAGAATAAGGATCCGGGGCATGTTACTTCAAGATCAACAGCAAATGAGTATTTATTTGATATTATTTCATAAATATTTTCGTAACATTTATAAAATTATTCGTTATTCATTTTGTGATCCGATTATGCCTTGTTCGGAAATAAAAATGGATTTCAAGCTCGAGCATTTGCGTTATCACAACGCTTTTCATTAAAATGATGAATAATTTATTTAATATTTTTATTAAATAAATACTGATAATTAAATAACAAAACAAATTTTATTATTTTTGTGTGTCCGCGTTGCAGGTTGTTCATTAAATGTTTGCGGTGCTGTTTTAGCCCTTTTCGGCTCGTTTCCAGGTCTCTGGCAAAACTAAAAAGTTGTCAGGAATGTCATTCCACGTCAAATTGCTTTAGAGTCTGAGTCGTGAAAACGTGATTTAGATGATCGTTCTTATAAGTCAAGCCAGACCTAAAAGTCAAAGGATAAAATAGTTATCTAAAAATCCGAAAATTCTCGGATGTTACAGTACCTACCCCTTAAAGAAATCTCGTCCCGAGATTAGATTCGTGTTATCCGATTGTGTGACAAAGGAAACAAGACTTAAGATTTACTAAGCCATTTGAACATGACGCTGATAACTTTATTCAGCAATATCTAATGTTTCGACATTTCTTAATATCCATAAATTTCGGCTAGGTTGACCAGGATATCCAATCCATTAGAATATGTATCTTAGAGAAACATCATTACCAGGTTTATTGTTGGTATAAGTGCTTTATGAAGCAAACCTCTTAATAGAGAACACATCAAAGGAGAAAGTGTAGTCGCGTGAGTATGTTTGTACAAGTCTCTAAATGTCCGAGGACGGAGTCTCGTTTCCACTATCTGTAATGTTCGATGATTTACATCAGCGTGGCTTATGTATGTAAGTACTCAACTTACTTGCTGGTTAAAGGACTAGAATGTATCGCGACCTAAGTCTTCCTACTAGTGGCTACGAAATGATTACTCCAACTATCATGTTTTGTCGATAGGTGTTTATCGCGTTTAAGGGGAGTTGGCTCAATTTACCCTATTGGATAAAGTTGTTAGTCGGGACCGCTCCAGGACCCAACAGTTCTGCGACCATAACGTCAATACTATAACAAATGGTGACGGGATATTGTACTTAGTCTGTTAGCTCCACAGAAAGTTCGTGTGATTGCAAGGACTTGCATTGGCCAAAAGAAATAACTTAAGAATGTGATGAGGTAGCTCCAAGTGAGGCCATTAAGTTTGCTGAGAGTAGACACGGATTGTGTCTCATGACCCTTTATAACGGAATTCTAATGATTATCGATTTCAGGTTCTACTGTGTCATATCGTGATACCATTTAGCCCACTCATTTATAACTTTCGATATTAACATAATGAAGCGTCCTTCCAAATTTCTGTATGTAAGATAATGATAAACTTGTTGGTTCGTGTGATTTATATATTTATTTATTTAATGAAGACGGCGTCTCAATTCCTTTCAAATAAATTAAATTATAAATCATTCTACTTAATATTTCCCGGGTGCAATACGCGTACTCTCTATAAACCTTTAAGGTAGGTTAACAATGACGATGCAATGTGTCTACTGAGTAGGCGAACAGTGATTTAAAACTCGTCTTTGGGAAGTGGGAGGTTAAAAATTGCATAGGCGCGAGATAAACTTAGAGTTCAAGATAATTAATCGAGTACTCGGTTAGAGTTAAACAAGGTAAAGTTCTCTTTTTTTAAACGATCGTCAAACATTGCGATTATATTTCAATCCTCCTATTACAAGTCCGCCCATATACAAGACTTGCAAATACTTCGATTCAGACACAATCCCGTGTAAACAGAACTGTGACGGGCTTTGGTTAATATAGCAATTATCTATATCAAGTCCTCCATAATTACAAGTCCGCCGATACAAGACTTGCTAATACTTAGTTTCATACTTATTTCCATGTAAAACCAAAAATTATGACGTCTCGTGTAATAGATTATTATATAAGGTCATGCAGGAAAAATAATATTCTTAGAGACCATTGTTTAAACTTACTATGCTCTCGAGAACGAAATGGTGACCATTGGGATACTCGTAATGTTTAAGGATGAGACCATTGTATACTCACAATGTATAGACGAGTAGATAGGAGAATGAGACCATTGTTGCAATCCCACAATGTCTTTAAAAAATATTCTTGGTAATGTTTTTAATAACTCTATATTATTAAATTAGGCGTAGACAATATGCGAATAGGGATGCAAGCATATATATATATATATTATATTTATATATATTATTATTTTATATATATAATATATATATATATATATATATATGTATGTCTCGTAAGCTCACTTAATGCAGGCAGTAAATTGTAAGCACCATAAGCATAGTAGCGTGTATTGCACGTTTGAAAATATTTGTTATGTGATGCAATGTTTGTGAAAACGGTTATAATGTTAGGGTAAAATATACAAAACCTTGTTCTCTATAACCCAGTGCTGCTGATACAATATCTGCGTAACACCCCCAAAAACATAACAACGCAGCGGAATACCACATGGGTGCTTCTTCTAATTACACAGCGATAGATTTACAATGAGAACGACTCTCTAGGTGTCGTTTGAAAATAACATTGTTGATTAACAAAATCTGAATTTACTATAACCATTTGTTACCTCAAATTGCATCACCATGAAAATTGGAATGTAAAGACTCCAATGCACATCAAATAATCCAAGATTCTAATTTCACCTGAGGGAAAACAAGCTTAAAAGTGTCAAAAATAAAGTTGGTTGAGGTCATAGATTAGTTTAAAATAAGAATGGTAATCCAAGGTCTCATCTCAGTACCTTGTAAAAATCCCAAGATTAAATCAAGAATGCACAACAAATTTTATTGTCACCCAAAAGTACAATCTTTATCTATCAAAGTTTTTATAAATAATGCTATGAGTAACTTTATGAACGCAATGTGTTCCTAAGTAAGGTATTTGTCGGGGAGGGAGCCCTCCCTATAAGTCCCCACCGTTATAACTCCGACACATGTTATAACGTTTCGTTCCAGTGATAGCTAGGTCACCCTGAACGAGGGTTGTCAAGCCGAATATAGATCTATTTTTATTCATTGCTTGTGGATCATTCACGCTCTAAATGTTCGTTAAAAGAATGGCGAGAGCTTAATCACCCGAACAGGGATCCACACCGGAATTAATAGATCTATTTCATAACATTTCGCGGCTCACCTCCAATGATTTACAGTTCATGACGCTGTGACGTAGACTTGTATGTACCCAATTCGGGCAGTGATACAACGTTATATGTACTCTCTGTTAAGTGTCCCCTCCAAGAACACTCCCGGAAGTAAGTAAATGATAAAATCTGTACTCCATTAGCGATGATCCCTCCAAAGAACACCCGGGCAGTAATTAGTTAATTTTATTGTTATCAGTTCAATCAGCCTAAGCTAATCCGAAATCATTTCAAATGTAAAGTATGTATTTGTGACCAAAAATGAAGTCAAATAATGTATCCCATAGCGAGCTATGCAAATAAATATGTAAACCAATTTGTAAACAATCATGTAAAAGCATTTGTAAACAAGCATGTTCTCACCCCAAAACTTTTAGAGTGGTTATAACCAGTTTAAAACATGGGGCTATAAACTCCATTAATCTCCTTAAAACAATACTTTGTTATAAGATAATACCGAAGTAAGTATAAGAATTTGTTAGACAAGATGTTGTATCTCCTCGCGGGTTTATAAAATATTCAATAGATTGATACAGCATGATTTGGGCTATGAACTCACATTGTGATTAAGACTACGGATGCGCGAATTAATCACAATTGTAAATTCACAACGTGAATCTGTCAACGCGATCTCGACCTTTATATTAGTGTTTGGTGCTTCTATTATAAATACAAATTAATTAAATTATGATCATCGATGCGTTATTCGTTACCACGAAATGTCATACATATATTTTGTATATGTATTACATTACATTTCGTATGTCATTTGATTGAGAAATCACTTGCGCTGTCTTTAAAAAATTACCCTGGTATATTTTTATGTATGATATATATTTTTGTCAATCCTATAACTCTATCTCAAGTATTTACAGGAATGTTACTATTTTAGACTTTCTGCTGTTTTTTAGGATTCTTCGGCATTAACAATGTATCTTTAAAAATATTAATTGAAATAATATATTAATAGACTTTATTTTATCATTTATAAAATCGTAGGCTCATAAGGGTATTAATATTAATAAATATATCCGCATTGAACTTTTAAGGTTGAACCTTTAGTTTTGTGTTCCGTATTGTTCTAAATTTTAAAATCGTACGTAGATCATCGCGGTCCATAGTGTGTGAGAAATGTTCATTTGAAACAACTTTCGTGTTTCGCCAGAAGCTGTGAATACGGACTCGAAGTGCTCAAATCGTTTATCTTATTTAGCTCTGTCAGATTTTAATATTGATTATAAAAATTAACTTATTTTCTATTAAGAGTGTATACATGTCCGCGTATGTCACTCCAGTTTCTTCGTTATTTGGGAGTTAGCAAGTTCCGGTTTTTGATGTTCCTAAACGTTCCGTACAAATATTATATTTGTTGATATTTTTGTAAGAAAAACCCGAAAGTCTAATTTATCAAAGTCTCGAACTCCGTATATAAAAGAGGCGTGCCAAAGTCTCGTGTTTTAGTCTATTCTCGTTCTAAGCTATTATGTCTTAAAATGTGTCTTATGCTTATATTTTCTTATTATAATCTAGCTTTAAAGACCGACAATTTTCAATATTATCTCGATTTTGCTCGCAAGTTTTCAAATGAATTTCGATAGCACATATAGAATTTATCCGGATCCAAATATATGAAACATTTAATATTATTTTTGTGTGTTAACCCAAACTCACTTTGTTTTTCGTTGGTGTCATCCCACAAACCCGACGCCGAGCCCCGGCTGTTTCTCGACAGTCCGAATATACCAAGTAGAACCGTACTCTCTTACGTTGCGTGTTTAATATAAACACCTCTAACGCACCCTAATTGGGTTGTTTTGTGTGAGATGCCAAACACACCTCTTTTCCCCAGGCTTGTAAACCTGGCTTGTCCGCGCAGCCATCCCGACTCAGACAACGCGCAAAATGCGCAAGAGTTACGCCTCTTGGACTGTTATGATACTAAACCAAACGCACACCCTATTTGATTTCTGTAACAAAACCAAACGCACCTATGGTTCTGCTTTGACCTGGACCTAAACGCAACCTTGTCCGGTGCTTCTAACTCAAAGTCTCGGACGCACCGGGGTGGAGTGTGTGTTGATGAACGCGTGTGCAACCCAGACACTACTCCGGTTGTTAACCCACCAGAACACGACGCACCTTTGGTGACTTACCACCAACCCGTCCCCATGTGGTTGTTGTTACATACAAACGCACCCTCAGGGGTGCTATAACCCGACCGACGCACCCTCTCGAGGGCTTGTCACACAAACCTACAAACCCTCGGTGCTAGTAAATGACGTTGAAGATGGTGTACTGTGTTGGTGGGGGTTGGTGGTAGCGGTGATGTAGATGGTGTATGATGATGGTGGCGTCGGTGGTGGGGAGTCGCGAGTGAGGGAGAGTGAAGGTGGGGATCGGATAGATCGGAGGATGGGGAGTCTTTTTGGTCTTCGCCGGATATGTCCGCCGGAAAAGTTTTCCGGCGGCGGCGAGTGGTGGCCGGCGGCGGGGGAGCTCGCCGGAGAAGATGAGTGGGAGAGAGAGATATGTTGAGTGTGTGTGTTATATAAGAGATGGAAATGAAATAAGTGTATAAGATTTTATATATATATAAAACTAAAGTGACAAGTTAAATAAGTTGAGGGTAAAAAGTGTAACTTTTTCATATACTTTTTGATAAAAGCGGTTCGGGACTCATTTGAGCGACTTAACGGATGATTCAAATCTCGAAACTTGCGCCATTGTTTTCCTAATCATTTTTCTGACAAAAATGAGTATTTATTTGATATTATTTCATAAATATTTTCGTAACATTTATAAAATTATTCGTTATTCATTTTGTGATCCGATTATGCCTTGTTCGGAAATAAAAATGGATTTCAACCCGAGTATTCGCGTTATCCACAACGCTTTTAATTAAAAATGATGACTAATTTATTTAATATTTTTATTAAATAAATACTGATAATTAAAAACAAATTTAATTGTTTTTGTGTGTCCGCGTTGTATATTGTTCGAATAATGTTTGCGGTGCTGTTTTAGCCCTTTTCGGCTCGTTTCCAGGTCTCGGGCAAAACTGAAAAGTTGTCAGGAATTTCGTTTTACATCAAGTTGCTTTAGAGTCCGAGTCGTGAAAACCTGATTTAGATGGTTGTTTTTTATAAGTCAAGTCAGATCCTAAAAGTCAAAGATTGAAATCGTCATTCAAAATTTCGAAAATTCTCGGATGTTACAACAGAATTGCATTAAATTTCACACGCTTGTAGGAGAAGAGGTTTTTGTGGGGGCGGCATAGTTTTCTTTCCAAATTTATCTTTGTGTGAAATTAAGTTAAAGATTTACAAAGTTGTAATTATCTTAAAATAATTTAAGCTTATATATTTTAACTTGGAAGATATAATCCATAAAAATATGTTGGCCTAGTGGTTATGCTGTTTCTTAATATTACAAAAAATACAAAAAATTCAGGTTTGAATCTTGCAAGGGACATAATTTTTAAAAACAATTCACAATTTCAAAATAAGTGCTTAGGTGGCTTTAATTGTGATGACATGGCTTTAATTAATGATGACATGACATTATGAAATGATTAGTAGGCATTATGATGTGACATATTATATATATATATATAGGGAAGAGATCAAGTGAGAAGAAAAAATATAATGAGAAGAATAAGAAGGATTTCTAGCCACACATTTTAAATAGGAAGAAGAATTTTAAGGGGAGATGCATGCATTTTTATATGTGCATCTGAAATGTGTGGTTGTGGTTTCTTCTTATCATTCTCATTATAAGTTTTCTTCTCATTTGATCCTTACTCTATATATATATATATATATATATATATATATATATATATATATATATATATATATATATATAATTTATAATATATATGAATATAATATCAAATAATAAAGACCAAGATATTCGTGAGAAGGATAATAAGATTTTGTTTTTAAAGTTCTCAAAAATTCTAAATAATTCAACAAGATCGTGTATGTTGTTGCATCAAAAAGTTGTAAAGGAAGTTAATTAAAGTTGTTCTAAAAGTGGATAGTTTTGCCGAAAAAATATTATTAAAAACGTTTGTGCATTAAATCGGTTTTTTTCGGTGCATCAAAAATTTTTTGTACCCAACTTCTATTGACTTTTTGCATCAAAATTTTATTGCGCATCAAAATATAAAAATTCGAAAAATTTGTGCATCAAAAATTTTTTTTGTGCATCAAAATTTCTTTTGTGTGCGCATTAAAAACGTATTAAAAATCAAAAATTAGAAAAACTTTTTTTACAAAGTTTTATGCACCAAACATACTGATTTAATGGAATTTTTTTTTGGAATTTTTTTGAGTTCTTTTTTTTAAAAAAAAGTTTTTCTTTTTATCCTTCTACGAATAATATTTGTCTTTTTATTTAAACTTTTCCTAATATATATATATATATAATATATAAATATATTTTTATATATATATATATTTATATTTTTTATCGTTGAAGGTTGTGCATTGTTCATGCTCACGCCTTCAATTATCTATGCTGGGAAAATAAAGTCCCTAATATATATATATATATATATATATATATATAGAGTAAGGATCAAATGAGAAGAATACTTATAATTGAGAATGTTAAGATGACAATCACAAAAACATTTTCAGATGACCTAAAAATGCATGCAATCTCCCTTAAAAGTCTCCTTCCTATAAATTGTGTGGCTAGATATCCTTCTTTTTCTTCTCATATACTTTTTCTTCTACGTGATCCCCTTCCCTCCCCCCCTATATAGAGTAAGGATCAAATGAGAAGATGAAGAATACTTTTTTCATTTGATCCTTACTCTGTATATATATATATATATATATTTTATTAATATATAGGGAAGGGATTCAAGTGAGAAGAAAAAATATAATGAGAGAATTAAGAAAGATTTTTAGCCCACACATTGTAATAGGAAAGAGATTTTAGGGGAGATGCATAGTAGTTTTATAGGTGATCTGAAATTGTTTAGCTTACTCAGACTTTTTTTTTGTGTGGTTGTAGAGTTTCTTCTTATCATTCTCATTATAGTTTTCTTCTCATTTGATCCTTACTCGTATATATATTTAAGATATATATATATATATATATATATATATATATATATATATATATATAGTGCCATTTTTTTTGCATAACCATTTTTTTGTACAGAACCTACAGAACTCTTTATGAACCATTAGATTTCTTGATCAATGGCTATAATCAATTGTGCCATTTTAAATTAATAGAAACATGAGGATATTAGTTACAAAGCTGAAAGGGAAATTTCGGTAGTTTGTTCATCCTTAAAAAAGTGGTAGAAACCTAGAAACCTCCAAAAATAAAAAAACTGCAGTCTCTAAAAATAACTACAACCTCCATTATTTAGAAGAAAATTTTTTTTGCCAAAAACTTATCTCTCGATCTGCACCTTTCTCTATAACAATTCTCAGAAAATCTAGTCTCCATCAGATCTCATTAACTCATCTCTCTTTGATACATCGATCAGCCGCCTTGGAACGACCATCGTGCATCATCCGCCTTCTCCACCGCCACCATCCACTCCAAGCGCCGCCAGTCAATTCCCTAAAGTCCTAAACACCTTATACCATCACAAAAACCAACCCTTCATATCTTTGTTTTCTTCTTATTTTGATAAAAAAAAAATTAGAAAACAAATCAATATGTTTTTTAAAATCCTACCCCAAACCTCTATATAGATCTTGAAGCCGAAATCACGAAATCCTTATGAAACTGAATCAAAGCCTAAATCTTTAAGCAAGACCCTCTGTGTGCTCGATTCTAGAGAATTAAAAGAAAAGAACGAAATGAGTTTTTGTATTTCTGTTCAAGTGTGTTGATACCAATAACAATAAGAGTTGTTATTTTTTATTCGTGTGTTCTAAAGGGATAAATAGGAACAATTTGGTATCTCATTTTTACAGAGAGATAAGAGGTTAGTTTGTGTTAAGAAAATTAATATTTTTATTTTATGCGATTGTGTTATGTTATGGCATATTGTAGGTTGAGGTTGACTTCTTACCTATACGCTCTGACATTTTTTTGGATTCTTTACGAATTTGATTAGATGAGGACTAAGGTAGTGCATATTTTTGTCAATTTTGTGGATATATTTGCTTGTTTATTTTCTCTCTAAATTAAATTTGTGTTATTGCAGGTTAAGTTTTTCATTAATGTTATGGTAGAACCAACATATGAGCTACCTTTTTATGAACAAATTTTCTATTATTTGATCTCCAATGTTAACCATATGTGTCTACTATTTAGTGAATATGCTATACTCGTTGTTTCATAATCCTAATTTCACTTTGTTTGACATGTTGAGCACATGCAAGTTGCAAAGCATCTTGTCCCAAATATGAGGTGTTAAAAAAAATTATAGCGTGCATATATGTTTTTGGTAGACGGACATATATGTTCTAATGAATCGGACAAGAAATCGTAGCGTGCACATATATTCTTAAGAGTACTCATACGTTCTAATGAATTTGACGAAAAAGCGTAACGTGCACATATGTTCTTGGAATGACGTTCATATGTTTTAAAGTATTTGATGAGAAAAATGAAGCGTGCATATATGTTCTTTGAAGAGTGCACCTATGTTTTTGGATGACGTGCACATTTTTATTTAACAAGTCATATTTGTATTTGAATTGTATTTCATTTTATATCAAATATTTGTATACTATTTATGTTTTGGTTTGTTTTAAATTTTAGAGTTTACATGTATATGTTTATGTTTTTTTTGTCATAATTTCAAAGATTAAAAAATATAAACCATAAACATATATGCCATTACCATTTAAAAAAGAAAAGTTTCATGTCTAAACAATTCTACGGAAAAAAAATATATAAATTTAAAATATTAAAAAAAACATATATGCACATTAATTGCTAAATAAATGTATACTGAAAAAAGTATAAAATTAAAAAAAATTAATTTCAAAAATGAAGGAAATTAAAAAAAACATTTTTAAATTAAAATAAATTCAAAAAAAATTAAAATGTGTTTTGACTATTATACCCTTTTGAATTAAGAAAAACAATTAATAATACACTAAATTCCTATTGGTTCAAACTGGTTCTGTAGGTTCTGTACAAAAAAGTGGTTCTGCAAAGAACGCTCCCCTATATATCTTAGTATATTATATTTATATATATATATATATATATATATATATATATATATATATATATATATATATATATATATGGGCGCGTTATATTGAGAACCAATTTTAAGCGCAGAACTTTACAGAACTCCTTTCAACCAATCAAAATTTAGCAAATATTAAGTGTTTTCATTTAATTGAAAAGGGTATATTAGTCAATCACATTTTTATGCCAATACAATTAATGACTAATAAATGTCTTGACTTTTATTAATGAATGTTGACCGTTGACTTTATTTATACACGGCAAATATTTTTTACTTTTTTCCTATTTTTAAATAAATTTTTTTAAATCACTTATTTTTCGGAATTAAAAAAAATATATTTTTTACACTTTTTTTAAGTTTTCAATTAATAAAATGTTTTTAAGTTAAAAAAAATATTTTTTTACACTTTTTTAATTAAAAAGATTTTTTATTAATTCCTAAAATTTAGGAATTAAAAAATAATTTTTTTTTCTTTTTTTGCATTTTTTAGTCAGTACATATGTTTTAAAATCAATAAATTTTTCGTATTATTAATAATACAACACAATTTCACTTTATTTAAATTTTTTATTTAAAAAAACGTTTTTAAAATCATGTACATACATGTTTTCAAAAAAAATGCATATATGTTTTTTTATATTTTAATTTTACATATGTTTCTTGCATACAATTGTGTAGTCATCACTTGTTCTACTAAAAAAATATTAATTGCATATATGTTTTTGAAGTACATTCTTTAATCTTTTAAACTTATAACCAAAAACATAACCATGTACATGTAGCCTCTAAATTTATAACAAACTAAAACATAAATAATATACACAAAATTTGATACAAAATGAAATACAATTCAAATATAAATCTTGTTATAAATATACACGTCATTCAAAAAACATATGTGCACTTTTTTCTACGAACATACGTGCACGCTTCACTTTCTCATCAAATTTATTAGAACACACGAGTACCCTTCCAAAAACACACATGCACTCTTCCAAGAACATATGTGTACTCTACCACGAACATACGTGCACGCTTCACTTTCTCATCAACTTTATTAGAACATACGAGTACCCTTCCAAAAATACATATGCACTCTTCCAAAAATATATGTGTACTCTTTCACGAACATACGTGTACGCTGTGTACGCTCTCGTCAAATTCATTATAACATATGTACACGCCTTCTAAAAACATGTATATCTGCAATGAGCACATAAACTTCATGACTAAAGCACAAAAAACACAAAACGTGTCTCGAAACAAAAAATTAAATCCCAATCATTTCATGACTAATCTAAAATAAAGTCATATAAACTAAGTGTCTTTTCACAAAAAAACACACGTACATGCTCTCATCAAATTCACTAAAACATATGTGCACTTTTTTATGTATTCTTTAAATGTATAATCACTTTGGTTAGCGTGGTGGAATATTTCCAAGGATGGCTAGGTGGGACATATCGACTACGATTACATATTTTACATACGGACTAATAAATGACTAATAAATGTCTTGACTTTTAATAAATGCTGACTGTTGACTTTATTAATGACTAATAAATGTCTTGACTTTTAATAAATGCTGACTGTTGACTTTATTAATGACTAATAAATGTATTGACTTTTAATGAACTATGATTAGTCAATCACATTTTTTATGCCAATACAAATTAATTACTAATAAATGTCATTTACTTTATGAATGGTGACCGATACTTATTTATACACCGCTAATATATTTATACCATTTTCTTTTCTGTTTTTTAAATAAAAAACGTTTTTAAATCACTTATTTTTCATAATTTAAAAAAAAATATTTTTCACTTTTTTAATTAAAAACGTTTTTTATTAATTCCTAAAATTTAGGAATTAAAAAATAATATTTTTTTTTCTTCTTTTTTATTTTTTTTCTTCTTTTGTATAATCAATAAAATTTTAGTATTATTAACAGTAAAATACAATTTCACTTTTTTTGAATTTTTTATTTAAAAAACGTTTTTAAAATCATGTACTTTTTGAATTTTTTTTTAATTTTATATTTGTCTTTTAACATACATGTTTTCAAAAAAAATGCGTATATATATTTTTTTATATTTTAACTTTACATATGTTTCTTGCGTACAATTGTGTAGTCATCACTTGTTCTACTAAAAAAATATTTTTAAACCAATAAAAATATAAAGTTAGAAATAAATACTTTCAAAAGTCTCATCTGTACGAAACCCTTACAAGTTAAATCTGATGTAAACATATACAAGTTAAACCAGATCTAAACGCCATTCAAGTTAAACCATAGCAAAGCCATCGATTTATAAATTAATCAACTTTAGATCCGTATTATATCCAATTAATCAACATAAATTAATACAGTTAAACATAATCAATCGATTAAAATTGAATTAAAGGATTAAAAGGACTTACAGATGGATTGATTATAAAGAGATTGAAGAAAAATGAATTGTAATGTTAGTTTTCTTCTCGTGTCGATCTAAGGAAGAGAGAGACAGAGACTGGATCTAATAAAGGGAGAGAAACAAAGATGTGTGTTTTTTAAATTTAATTATGATCGGTTTATTGAAAAACTTAGATGCGAAATTCCATTAATACCCTTTTACATTTAATGAAAAGGTATATGAGTTTTTAGATAATTACATTAATGTCATCATTAATTACAACCATTGATAAAAAAAAATAAAAGGCACAGATTAACTTAAAAAAAGTTTTCTGTAAGTAGTTTTTGTGGTCGACCATAAAATAGTTCTCAATATAACACTCACACTATATATGGTAAATAACAGTTCATCTATTGAAGTAGGTTAATGCGAGAGATTTTCTTAAAATTATTAAAATGAGAAACAATCTACACCGTTGGATCTATTAGTTGGTATTAAATGAGATTAATATTAAATGAGTGACATTATGATCAATAAATAGAGCTTCAGGGTATTTTAGTACATTCTTTTTCCACTATCTATTAGTTGGTATTAATGGAGATTAATATTAAATGAGTGACATTATGATCATTAAATATCACTAATATAAGTTTAAACATTTTATTATTTGATAACTAATACAAGTGATACAATAAAATATAATTGATACAAGTGGTACAACTAAATTGAAACTGGTGCAAATGGTAAAGTAGAATATAATTGATACAAGTGATACAATAAAATATAACTGATACAAGTCGTACAACTATAATATAACTGATACAAGTGATACAATAAAATATAACTGATATAAGTGGTACAACTAAAATGACACCGGTGACACTAGATACTCGATACACATGCACCGACATGCGTCGAGGTACGTTATCTTTAAAATAACTGATGCGTCGTTGTACATCATCTCTAAAATAACTGATGCGTCGTAGTGCATTATGTCGAAAATAACTGATGCGTCGAGGTACATTATTTGAAAAATAATTTTCGTAGTACATTATGTCAAAAATAACTGATGTGCGAGGTACATTATCTCTAAAATAACAGATGCGTCGTGGTACATTATCTCTAAAATAACTGATGCGTCATAGTTTATTATCTCAAACATAACCGATGTGCATGGTACATAACATCACCACCAGATTTTTTAAATAACATCACTCTTATGTTTTTTTTCTACATAACATTACTAACAAATTTTGTTTCTACATTACATCACCACCAGATTTTTTTAAAATAAATCACATCTTAAAGTGTTTTGATTTAGGGGATGAAGAGAGAGACAACTATGTCGGATATACAAAGGATTAATCGTTTTGGAGATTATCATTATGGGGAGAGTGAGAGAAAAAAGTCAGTTACAAAGATGAAATGTTAGAATGAAATAAGGTTGTAAAAATCTCTTATATAATACCCTTGGTTGTTATGTTTTTAATTTTTCAAATTTTGTTGCATTTAATTTCACTATAAAATGATACTATGTTTTAAATCTTATGGTTCTCTCACGGTTCTTATTTTTACAACTTAAGAAATCTTCATCATTTGATTACAATTCTATAAAATTATATGTATATATATATATAATAATATATATAAAAATATAATAACGAATTTTATTGAGAAATATTAGGTTTAAAATGAGAAGAAAAAGAAGTGATTCAACAATAAAGATTCTGCTCAATGTTAAGATATAAAATAATGGCACAATTGTACTAAATAACAAAAATTAAAACTTTATTTAATTTGGACAAACAAGGGTAAAAAGCGTAAAAGCAAATCTAATATATATAATACTAATACGATATATAATATATAATATAAATACTATATATATATATATATAATATAAAATAGAAAATATATATTATAATATACATATACATATATATATATATATATAAGATGTAGTGAGAATATTAGTTAAAATGAGAAGAATAAGAAGTGATTTCAACCATTAGATCTTGCATCAATGGTTAAGATTAAATAATGGCACAATTGTAATAAATAACAAAATAAACTTTATTTAATTTGACAAACAAGGGTAAAAGCGTAAAAGCAAATTCAATATATATATATATATATATATAAGATGTAGTGAGAATATTAGTTAAAATGAGAAGAATAAGAAGTGATTTCAACCATTAGATCTTGCATCAATGGTTAAATTAAATAATGGCACAATTGTAATAATAACAAAATAAAACTTTATTTAATTTGACATACAAGGGTAAAAAGCGTAAAAGCAAATCAATATATATATATATATATATATATATATATATATATATATATATATATATATATATATAGGGGCGCGTTATATCGAGAACCCATTTTAAGCGCAGAACTTTACAGAACTCTTTTGGATCAATAGAAATTTAGTATAATTAATGTTTTTATTTAATTCAAAAGGGTATAATAGTAAAACATATTTTTACTTTTTTTTTAA
Organism: Tanacetum coccineum; assembly: GCA_026074375.1. Classification (NCBI taxonomy): domain Eukaryota; kingdom Viridiplantae; phylum Streptophyta; class Magnoliopsida; order Asterales; family Asteraceae; genus Tanacetum; species Tanacetum coccineum. The sequence continues at coordinate 7,016 of BQNB010047207.1, read as the reverse complement.
TTTTTTTTAATTAAAAACGTTTTTAAAATCTTTTAATTTTTGAAAATTAAAAAATATTTTTTTTATCTTATATTTGTTTTTTTAGCATACATGTTTACAGAAAAAAAATAAATGCATATATGTTTTCTTTTAAATATGGTAATTTTACAAATGTTTTTTTGCGTATAATTGTTTAAGCATTACTTATTTCACTAATAAAATGATAATTGCATATGTGTTTCTAATGTAGATTCTTTAATCTTTAAATTTTATAACAAAAAAGCATAACAATATACATGTAACCTCTCTAAGTTTATAACAAACCAAAACATAAACATTATACACAAATTTAATATAAAATAAAATACAATTGAAAAACAAATGTATCTTGTTAAAAATATATTAGCACATCATTACATATGTGCACTCTCCAAGAACATATGTGCACTCTTCAAAAACATATGTGCACTCATTTCACGAACATACGTTCACGCTTCATTTTTTTATCAAATTTATTAGAAGATGAGTACCCTTCCAAAAAACATATGTGCAAGCTCTCGTCAAATGCGTTAACGCCTTTCAAAAAGATGTATATTTGCAATGATCGCATAAACTTCATAATTAAAACCCAAAACAAGATCCGCATCCTGTTTGAAAAACACATATTAATTACAAAAAAATCAATCAACAAAACATAACAAAAACAAATAACTATAATAATCACAATTTTACGTCATTTGAGTTTGTTCTAGTTTCTTAACCCATTTGGCTGAAACCATGAGGGCGGCAATATTACATCCCCATGGTTGTACGATTGATTTTCATTGAGATATTCAATTCTTTGATACCACATATTTATTAGTCAATTCCTTGATTCCACGTATTCATTGAGATATTCGAATAACTAATACATCCTACTCCCATTCAATTCTTTGATGCCACGTATTTATTAGTCAAACCTGGTGGTTTTGGAAACCAAATTGGTTATTGTAATTTTTATTTAATTGAATTAAATACATTTAATCTTTAATCCATATATCAAATTGATTGAATATAAAACCTTTAATTTATTGTACTACCTATGATCTCATTCAATCGATTAATCAAAAATTAAAATAAAAGAATACCTTCCATTCACTGAGAATTATCTTAATCTCGTATTCTTGATCAGATTGCACAGATCTAGTATTTTTTTTAAGATGACGGAGGCGGTTTATGAAGGAGAGAGGTGTAAGCTGAAGATTTGGATATCGGTTTATTTTTTTCTTTTGATGTGGTTTATTTAGATTCTTTCTAGCACATTTTTATAAGAATGATCAAATTACTTAATTTCCCTTTCAAGTTTACAAGTAAAGCCCAAATTTTCTATTATTTACAAGAATTGCACAATCAATTACAGCCTTTGATCTTACTCATCTAAAGGTCTAGATTCATTTTAAGAGTTCTGTAGAGTTCTACACCTAAAATGATTTCTTAATATAACACTTCACTATATATATTGAAATATCTATATATATAATATAAATAATATATATTATATATAATATATATATAGTAAAAAATATATATATATATAGATATAATAATAGAAGATGAGATAGAATATTAGTTAAAAATGAGAAGAAATACGAGTGAATTCCAACCATTAATCTTGCATCAATGGTTAAGATTAAATAATGGCACAATTGTAATAAATAACAAAATAAACTTTATTTAATTTGACAAACAAGGGTAAAAGCGTAAAAGCAAATTCAATATATATATATATATTATAATATATATAATAATATATATTTATATATATATCCTACATATATAAAATATATACAAACTATATAAATAAACAGTACATAAATAATTATATATATATAACTAAATTATATTAGGGGACCGTTCTTTGCAGAACCATTTTTTTGTACAGAACCTACAAAACCACTTTTGTACCAATTGGAATTTAATATTAATAAATAATTTTATTTAAATAGAAAGGATATAATAATAAAATGCATTTTCACCTTCTTTTTAATTTTTTTTATTAAAAAACATTTTTTTAAACCTTAAATTTTCAGAATTAAAAGATAATATATTTTTTTGTTTTATATTTTTTTTCAACATACATATTTTCAGAAAAAACTAGTGCATATATGTTTATTTTAATATTGTTAATTTCATTTGTTTTTAGTGCATATTTTATTTGCTTATAATGGTAATTGCACATATGTTTTTAGTGTACACTCTTTAATCTTCAAACTTTATAACCTCTAAATTAACAAATCAAGAACGAAAATATAATTATTTTTGTTTGATATTAAATAAATTACAATTCAAAAACAAAGTATTATCAAATTAACTATAACATGTGCACTCTTCCAAAAAAAATACATGCACGCCTCGTGAACATATGTGCACTCTTCCAAAAACATATATGCACGCCTCGTGAAAATATGTGTACGACTTCTAAAATCACAAGAACATGTGTGCAAGCTTCATTTTCTGATTAAATTTGTTGGAACATACGACTACCCTTTCCGAAACATATGTGCACGATGCGCTTTTTGTCAAATTCATTAGAATAAATGTGCCCGTCTTTTTCAAAAATGTTAAATACCTGAAATTACAAACGTTGGTTATTTTAACTAGGTACACACATACGCAAACTTACTTTCAATTAGAAAAACATATTTTTGTTCATATAAGGCGAAAAGCATACAAACAACTATTTACATATATGCACGCTCACTGTAACCCCGTAACACGTATACACACTTACCATAACATATATGTGTTGCAAACAAAGTCAAACCGAACATAATTCTGTGAAAGATTGTAAACGTTTTTTTTATCTATCATAAATCATATCATGCTTACTTCTGCTATATGACGTTGTGATGATCAGATCTGTTCAAGTCTATTGTACTCCTATATACTCGTATAATTGTAATCTGTTTACACCCATACACTACAAACTGATAACCAAGCTGCTATTTTGATTGGCAATAATCTATAAATAGTTAAAAAATAATGTGGAAAACCCCTATGTCTCTTGCAAGGCAGACTGTTTTTTGGTACAAATGGCCTAAAGCCGCCTACTATAAATGATATTTTTAGTTTACATCAGACTTTACCTGAACTCGGTACATATAAAGATGAACTTTGGTCCTTTCATATCATTAATCTTATAATCTACAACCAACCATAACAATATTGAAGTAAGAAAACTACAACAGAATTGAAATCGAAAATGATATCGACTTCATTTATATAAACCAATCAAAGAAACCATAATCTAATCCAATTACAAAAATAAACCTGGTTGTGAAGGTCGCTTTTCAACAAGAATCAATATGAGCTTTCAGAAAAAGAACACGGGGAGAAAGTGGTTAACCGAATCTTATTTCTCCTATTTAATTGGGGAGGTTATTTAAACAAAAGTGTGAATTTTCTAGCAACTAATAATTTTGAATTTCCTATAATACCCTTTACTAATTAATTTCATTTTACCTAACACCTCACACACCATTAGTTTTACAAATTTACCCTAATGGCACAATAATTCTCACCATTGGTTTAAATGATCTGAACTGTTAAATAATTGGGTTTTGTAGTTCTTTTAAAAAAAAACTAGTATTCTGCCAATAAAAATCCCAATATATAATATATAAAATATATATAAAGTAAAACATGAAGTATTATATATGAGTAGTGTGAGTGTGGTGTTGTGTATATATATATAATATAAAGTATATATATAATAGTAAAGGTGTAATATATATATATAATATAGTATAATATAATAATATATATAAAATAGTATAATTATATAATAAATTATATAAAATGTTTTTGTGTGTGTGTGAGTGGTGGTGTGTGGTGTGTGTGTATATACTAGTGGCTAAGCCCGCCCGATGGGCGAGTATGACTTGTAATTATTGTTTACATTTTTTGTTTGGTAATTAGTGGCATTTTCTTTGCAGAACCACTTTTTTGTACAAAACCTACAGAACCAACCCTTTTACTCCTAATAATACATGATGTACATCATATCAATGCAAGATGGCATTTTTGTAATAAAACAGAAACTAAATATTACCTTTTAATTAACAGAAGGGTATAAATGGAATTTTAGATTTACTACTTTTTGAAAACTGCTGCAATTAAATAGATCACTATCCCTAAAATAATGCTGGAACCCACTCAAAAATAAAACTGCCGTCTCCTTGTTCTGATCTATTATTCAGGAAAAATAAAACAAACTGACGCCTTCTTTTCCTTTCAACCCTCAAAACCCTATCACCACAAATAACACCGTCAACGGTATTTGATTCAGTGTAGGTCAATGTGGGTTAAAGGTGGTGGTTCAAGGGCTGGTTATTCACATCCGCGATTCCAGCCACCATAACAATTATGTCTGCTTTTGTGTCTCTGGAATGATCATGACCACCATGATTGCGTCTCTATATCGTACCTGGAATCGGACGTTTATCAATAACCGATCCAATCAGACTTAAATCAGGTATTTGTTTTGGTTTTCTTTTAGATTAATTTATTAAATCTCACTGCTTTTGAATCGTGTTTGGGTTTGCTTTTGAAATCGTTTTGAATCGTGTTTTTATGAAATCATGAAAAAGACATATTTTGTCTTGACGGCTAGTACATTTGTTACAAATGGAAATGGTACATTAGTGTACAAAGCAATATGAAATTAGTGTGATGGTACATGAAACTAGGAAAAAATAAAATGGTTATGAAGGTGCGATAATGATGTATAACAATATAGTGTAACTATTGTAATAAGATTTGACCTAGTTAATAATGAGGTGATATTATAAAAAGTTAACAGATTGATTCGTCACCTAGAAAAGACGGACAATGGCATTATAGTTTGAACTAGGAAAATACGCATGTTTAGCAGACTAGTGAATCGGAAGACGTTCACTGCCAACAAATTGGAGGAACACTTTATAAGTACTGAGTCGTTAACCGATTACTCTAGCGTGATCGAAATCATGGGTATCAAGACTTTGATGTTTGTAATTCTTAATTGACTTATCTACTATGTACTCTTTGACTCAGTTGTGTGACTGGTGATTTTGATTCTAATAGTATATTTTGGTGATTTTAAGTTTTTAGATACAATTTAATTAGCATGATGCGCCCATGATGAAGATACAACAATATCTTAAAACTGAAACCAAACAAGGTATAATTGTTAGTAAATGGTAGTTGGCAAAATGACGGACTAACCATCTAAAGGACGAGTCCACTCCATGGTCCAGTCCAAATGGCCCCGAACCAGACTCGGGCATTTGATTGGACAGATTGGTCATTGGGCACATTAGATATGAGGCTGTATATATTTAATAATTAATAAGTTGGTTAGCCAAACAAGAGATTAAATTACATACTCTTGATTCAAGGTTCATCAGAATGGCAGACTTGGTTGACTTCTTGGCACGGTCCAGCTATACTTGGTTGACTGAAAGATAGTCATATCAGTAAAAGGTGATAAAATTAATTGACGGACTTGGTTATAACATTATGTATGATTCAACCATCCATGTAGCTTTAATCGGTATGTGTGCATATATGTTAATATAAAATTAGTGAAAGAGTGCGTATTGAACGGTTAAAAGATTAATTGATATAAAGATTACATGAAGTACAATTACCTTTGCATTCTTCTCCTAGTCTTATTTGATAGATTTTACAACATTTGGTGTGATTGATAGACATGTGTGGTTAAGCTATTATCTATCTTTTTTGTGCAACAAGACATCACAGACCCAAGCCTAGCATTGGCTAGTTTTGGTGAGTTACTAAGTTGTATGTATATTTTGAGTTAGAACAATTGCTATAATGGGTTCCAACGTTGTGCAAACTGCTTCAATACGAAGATAATCAGGTATATATGTCTAGGGGTGTTTGGGATCTTATATATTAAGTGTTAACTGGCTTACTGCGTATTTTGAAATTAAAAAAACAATTTGAACTGTTTAGAAATTTAGGTGCTTACTTGCTCATATTTGTATGAAAATTCCAAATCAGCACACACTCAAGTGCTTATTCAAAATGCTTAGAAACCGTAAGAACTAGCTAAAAGTATGCAATCCGATATATTATTGGGTTTGAGCATTTCTTTTGATGTTTTTATGACATATTTTTTGTTTTTCCAGCTTGTTGAACATGTTTCCAATTGCCTCATTAAAATAACGGAACAAGTACATCAGCTTCTGAATATGCTCGATGAACTTTCAAAACACAGGTTGATTCACCAAGTCTCTCATCTCATCGACTTGAAAAGCCACACCACTTTATCTCAGTCTGTTCATACTGTATGTATTTTAATTGAATTTTTATTTTTGTAGCGTTTTTTTAGTTTTTAGTATAAACTTATCAACCGAATTTATATGCATGGACTAATTGGGCTACTTGTTAAACTTGCTTCTGGTTCAATGATAGCAGTAGAGGCATTTTTTGATCTTAATATAAGTAGCATTTTGAAGGATATTTTATCAACATACGATCTTTCACATGAAATGCCTTCTCCTCGGACATTTGATGGTCAAGACAACCAGGTTAAAAAAACATAAATATTTTTTGTAAGCTAGTTTTATATATTTGTATTTGCTTGTAAGTGACATATGTGTTATTTTTAGTCAGGCGCATGAAGTTTTGAAGTTGTTGATTCAGCTTGTGCCTGTTGTAACCCGAAATCACGATGTTCAATTAGCAGAAGAAAAGGTCGCTTTTTGACGAATAATCCTCGTCAGTTGCAGACGTTTAGGAATGATATGTTACCTGTCTTGATCCAGGTTTGTTGCTAATACTGTTCTTTGGATTTGTCGGTCTTGAGTGTGGACTGATTATCATAAAATATAATACGGAGTACATATTTTTAGTTTTCTTACTATTTTTATATTATCAAGCTACTTTATTATGGATGTCTGTCTGTTATTGACAAGTTACTTTATTACATCAACTCTGATAAGCTTCTCGATTTGTTTAAGTAAACAAACATTTCAAGGTAGAATAATCTA